>JAVJIF010025899.1:0-52132 GCA_038442645.1 Agave tequilana
GTCATGTTAGAACCCTCCCCACACTTATCTCATGCATTGTCCCCAATGTATGAAAGAAATGTATAGATGCATGAAGAGAAATATAAAAGAGGTGCAAATATTATACAAAAATATGTACAACATCAAGTTTCTCCCACACCTAGATCTTTTTCGGTCTCATCCCTCTAGCTCTCTTCCCGTCATTCCATGGGTCCTCTTTATAGGGCATAGTGGGGAGGCCAATTTTTCTGTCATTTTAGCTCTCTTCCTCCCTAGTCTCAACTTCTTTAGGTTTTCCTTCTTTATATTTCTACATTCATTATTCAAAAATTGGTAACCACCACACTTCTCAGTTGGAACTTCCTCACTATGAATGCCTAGGAATTCTAACTCAGTTCCATATATCTCCTCAAAGCTTAGGTCAACACTTTCCCTAGAGATGTGTAATTAACCAAAAGATTCCTAGTTGGTTCATCCAAACACATGAGTTCTTCTTCGAAGAGGTTTTCAAAGAGTATGTCAATCGGAGGTTCTTGAATTATATTCTAATGCGATACATTATTGGTTGGCTCATCAAAAGTGAAGATATTCAAATCAAATTTTCCCTTTTTAAAGGGTATTCTAACATTAGGATCTCTGATATATGCCTTCTCATCTAGATAATCGCATTCATTCTTAAATAATTCATTAAGAAATAGCGACTCATCTTCTATATCTTCACTCTCTTCATCACAATTATTTTCAACAAAGTGTACCTCAAATGTTTGATCTCTTATCTTACGAGGTTGTTTTTCTAGGTTGAAGACATTGACTTCTCTAGTCATGTCCTCAAAAGTTAACCTCATGGACCCATTCCTACAATTGATGATGGCATTGGCAGTAGTAAGGAATGGTTGCCCTAGGATAACAGGAGTTTGAGCCCTATGATTGGAGTTAGACACAGGTTATGTCTCTAGAGCTATAAAATCAACAGGGTAAATAAACTCTCCAACCCAGATAAGGACATCATTAATCTCCCCTTTTGGAACTTTTACTGAACGGTCAGCTAGTTGAATAGTGACTCGAGTTGGACTAAGATCGCCCAACCCGAGTTGTTGATAAATTGAGAATGGAAGCAAGTTGATACTTGCTCCTAAGTCAAGAAGTGCACGACTAATCTCGGCTTGTCCTATTGTGCAGGCAATGGTTGGACTACCTGGATCCTTGTACTTAACAGGGATCGGACCCGATAGTAGCTCACTAATGTTAGTGGCTAAGAAAACCTTTTTAAGTACATTAGTCTTTCTCTTCTTGGTGCACATGTCCTTAAGAAACTTAGCATAAGATGGGACTTGCTGGATGGCATCAAGAAGTGGCACATTTATATTCACTTGATTAAAGATCTCAATTATCTTATCCATGTGTGGATTTTGCTTGTTATTTTTCAGCCTATTAGGAAATGGTGCTATAGGCTGGTGCACATGACTGGTTGACTTATCTTTTTCAGATTCATCAAATTTAGGAGGAGTGGGATTAGATGAGGTGGATGCTGAAGTGTGATTGTGCTGATTAGGATTAGGTGGTGTTGACACTTGGTTATCAACTTTCTTTCCCGACCTCAATGTATGAACAATATTACATTTATTCAGTGATTGATCCTCAACCAAATGAGCTTGTTGTGAATTCCTAGGATTCATAATTGGTTGACTGGGTAAGGTACCCTTTTGCCTCTCATGTTGTGGATTGGCTAGCTGGCTCATTTGACCCTCTAGCCTCTGTATTGTTTGCATGAGGGAATCTTGGTTCTTCATGTACCTTTCTATGTTTCTCTCAAAGTCAGTCATTCTCCTTTCGAGTTGAGGATTCTGGAAGGAAGATGGGGGAGCTTGGTTGGGAAAATTTTGTTGATAATTTCAAAAATTGTTGGGAGAATTGTGAGGGTGATTGAAAAAGTTGGGTGATGATTGGAAGAATTATTGGAATGATGGAAGTGGCTTGCATGGTTTGACCGTGGGTGGTCATTATTTTGTTGGCTCCATGAGAAATTTGGGTGATTTCTCCAACCAGGATTGTACGTTAGAGCGTAAGGATCATTGTTCGGCCTTGAAAAGGCCGCATTCATCGGTTCAGAAAAGTGTTGGTGAGCTTGAGATACAGGACACTCCTCAAACACATGATTCATGGCCTGACAGTAAGTACAACCCGGAGTTGGAAATTAGTTCGGCTGACTTGATTGACTGGACTTGGTTCCTTAGTTTCTAAAGCTTCCAGTCTTCTCGCTAGGTTAGCTAACTTAGCCTCGTTAGTTATGGATGATTCAATGATTGGAGACCTCCTTTTGAAGAGATAGAGTTTGAATTTCTAGAGCTTTCACTAGTAGGTTCCCATTGGATGGTCTTTACAGCTAGATTCTCATATAAATCCCATCCTTTATGCTCATCCTTCTGTAAGAATTCCCCTTGGCACATACTTTCTAAGAAGGTCTTGGTTGAGTAGTCTAAACCGTCATAAAGAATTTGGCATTGTCGCCATTTCTCTATTCCATGATGAGGATATTGGACAAGGAGGTCTTTGAAGCGTTCAAAGTACCTCCAAAACGGTTCAATAGGTTCTTGCTTGAACTGCATGATGTTTTTCCTAACGAGAGCGGTCTTGTGAATTGGATAGAATTTCTTCAAGAAGATCTTGATGAAACCATCCCAGGATGTGATAGAGCGATCGCTAAGCTGTAGAGCCATTTCTTGGCTAAGTCCTTAAGAGCAAATGGGATAAATCTCAACCTAATAGCATTATCTGCAAGGTGTGGGATTTTCATCATTAAGCATACTTCCTCAAATTCTCTTATGAAGAAATAAGCATCTTCGGACTCTAAGCCATGGAACTTAGGGAGTGTATTGATGAACTGTGGCTTAAGCTCAAAGTTGTGCTCACCAACCGATGGAAGTTGGATGCAGGATGGAAGTGATGTTCTAATGGGATAGAACATATCCTGCAAAGATGTCGGTTGATCTATAACCGAATCTGGTCTTGTTTTGAACTTGGGTGGTGATGTGTTTTCTGGTTAACCTAGATGAATTAGGGTCTCTTGACCACACTTGCATACACAAACACAATCACAAACAAGTTCACTAATAGTCAAGAAGAGAAAACAACCAAGCCTAGTCTAAGGTAACCTTGACCTAGACAACTCCTAACTGGTTGATTGTCCACCAGAGGTATAATGCAAACTTTGACCACAAGCTAATCAGCTAGGTCAGGGCAAGATTGGTGGGAGGTTATCCGTCAAAGACGTTCCTTAATTAAGTAACCACCAACCTTCGGGCTTTCGGCCCTTAATCCCTTCCTAGACACCGATTTGGCAGGAGTCAAATTCTAACACCTTTCTCCTTAGGATAATCTCCTAGTGAGTTCGAGATGTCCCTAAGGCCAACGTCTATCAGATTTTACTTAGGCTTAGGTTGTGCATGCTTGAAGATGGTTTGTGGGCTAAGGAAGGGTAATGACTTTCCCACCTTATCTTGAATTGGTTTTGCCCTTAGAATTTATTGTGCAAAGTGTGCAAGATATAGAAAAGTAACACTCAAAAGCAAAATATCACCCAAGAATGTTTCCTAAACTATATGCTATGCATACGTACTTTGTCTCCAGCTATCTTCAACAGTAATTGTAAAATAAACGTAATTAGACAAATGCCTAAAATGCAAGTCTAAACGTTTTTTTAAGCAATTAACAATCACTCAAATTACTGTTGGATTAAAACAGGGATTGTGAATAGCAGATATAGTAAGAATATAACATATAAAAACTTAATTTTTGCAAGCAATATGTCCTGCAAAAAAGAGTTTTTAGTAGTCTCACAAAATTTTCAACTTTTGCAACGCAATTTCTTGAAATTTTGTTTCCTACTTTCAAGAGTAGGGGCACAGAATAGTAAGTCTTCTCCAGCAAAGCTTGAATGCTAGATCTGAATCTTGGTATCCCTGAAACAACACACCAAACTTGTTAAAAAATAAATACACCATTCCCTCCCCGCAACGGTGCCAAAAATTGATTGTAAAATTAAAGAGTTAAGAAATTTACCGTGTAGCTTTGGGCTAACGGGTCGTGTCCACGAGGAGGAATGCGATAGAAGCTTTTCGGTGTTTTGTTTGGAAATCTAAGAATGGTGCTAGTTTTTTAGTTGAAAAGAGAATGAAGAGAAGGGAAATAATTAAAAGAAAACTTAAAATTTGGAGAAGGCTTTGGAGAAGGTAATTTAAAAAGCTTAAAAATTGTTTGGTTGATTTTAATATAAGAAGGAGAAGATCTGGGCTCACTAATTTTTAACTCAACAATGTACTTATCTCAAGGACATTTGGGTTGCATCACTTTTATTATAAACCAAAAACCTTTAGTTTCTTTTAATGTCCAAGTAAAATAAATAAGATCGTTTCATTTAAATCATAAGCCCTTTTGTTACAAATCATTAAGAAGTGAATGTTAAAGCATCAAGCGCGAAGAAGCAAGTATGGAATAAAACAGTTTAAAGAGATTTGTGCTTTAAAAGTCCAAAATAATGAAATCCTCATGTGCTTTCAAGAACGAAGTTTTAACTAAGATACTTTCTGATTCAAAAAGTGTTGCTTTTATGAAAATCAGTCAAGAGAGAGTGATAGAAGAGGTCCAATAGTGAGCCCAGAAAACGAATTAGCTACTCATTATGATCTGAAAACAAATAAGAGAATGACAATTAAACTTGAACATACCGAATTCGAGTTGAGTTGATCAAGCAAGTAGAAGCTCTTTTGATTGTCACTTCAAAGACGAATTACACACTCAATTCCACTCTGCTCTCTGGTGTTTGCACTGAACTACAAATTATAAAATAAAATACAACTTCTATACTATCTAACAAAGAGCCTAAATCCTTAAGAATAAACAAAAATTCTAATCCTAGTCTTCGCCCCTTTCTTCTCTGTTAAACATGGTATTTATAGGGAAAAACCAGAGGGGCAAGGCTGTGAGAAGATTGGGGGAGCAAACGCTCCCCCCCAACAAACTTCAACAAGCCGCGAAAACGTGGCTAGCGCCGCGTTCCGCGGCCCTGGTGTGGCCAGGTGGCCACACCCAAATGAGCGTAGCTTCTGGTTTGGTGATTCTCCTATATCTTCTGCTATGTTTCTCGTTTCTGCTCCAGGATTTGACGAAACAGCCTTTAATTGTTGACTTCAACCGCTTGATTTAGGAGGATTCATTTCAACTGGTTTTTAACCTCTCTGATATGCCAAGATTTATTCTGATTCCTTGATTTCGAATTTACTCTGAATTAAATCAGAATTTGATGGGCTTTTGGGCTTGTTTCTCTTTCCTTTCTTTTAGCAATTGGGCTTACATTTAACAAAGAAGAAGAAGACTTATTAATAGGATTTATTAGATAAAAAGTATGGTAATGTGACAATGTATATGCAATATATGTGACTGATCAAAGGTGGAGAAAATAGGAAATAGATTTATGCAAAGAAAGTGAAAAAGTGAATAGAGTTGAGAGTTGATGGTGATCTAAACTAAAAATTAAAAGAAAGGAAGAAAAATCCTAAAAGTACTTACTTCTTCGGCGCTCGCTTACCTTGTATCCGATTATAAAACTTACCTTGTCTTGAAGGCGAGAAAAGCATGGCATATAGGATCTTACCCCATTCACAATCTACACTTAAATTAAAATGCAAGCAGAAAAATAACAAAGGTACGGATATTCATCACTATAAACCATCAGTGACACTTGCAATGGCCAGGCAGTTTCGATGCTACAGGTTTCATCTGGATTACAAACACCTCAGAGGAAAGTAAAAAAAACAAGAACAAAGAAAAAAATAAGTAACTTTCTATTCGATTAAATAACGATGAAAGAAAAGATAAATACTTACACCGGTGTCACTCTCATTACAAGCTTCTTTCTCATTCCTCCATGAAACACTCCTCTCCTCTCAGTTACATGAATAAAAATAAAAATTATATTAAAAGAAAAAAAGAACGTAGATAAAACTTATACAAAAATCTATTCTACATTTTACTTAATCATTCTCTGTGGCCTTAGAAATTCCAGTATTTATAGACAAAACCAAAAGGGGGAGAACGTCTGAAGATATGGGGAGCAAACGCTCCCCGTATCTCAACTAAAATGCGGCGACAACGCAGCAAATGCGGCGTTTCCGCGGCACTTTTGTTGCCATATGGCCGGTTCCGGGCGATGCAGCTCGCAGATTTGAAGATCTGTCCGTTTGTTCAACTGGTTTCTCGATTTGCTCTACGAATTTGATGACATCTCTGTTGATCTCAAGATTGAAAGTACACCTAGAGGGGGGTGAATAGGTGTAAATGCTAATCTAAGACTAAATGAAAAACTTAATGCTCTAAATGCGGAAGCTAATGCAAATGTTGCACAAACTAATACAATACAACAAGTGTAGCCGAATTCCCCTTGCGAGGCTCTGGACTAACTCCTCTTAATTCCCCTTGAAATGGGTTGAGGCGCTATGTGAAGCTCTTGTTGGATGAGTATAAGTTAGGCACACACACACAAGCAATCCAAGCAATGTGCACACACAATCAAGCCAAGCAATCAAGGATATAGCAATATGAATTATGCAATGGCAACACAAGCAATGTAAATGATATGGCAATAAGAATGATGCTATGCACAAATATAAAGTGAGAGAGAGTTAAAGAGACAAGTGGAGCAAACGCAAACACAACGATATGTTTCGAGGTTCGAGCACCTTGCTCTACATCCCCGCCTACACCACCGTGTAGGATTTCCAATCCACTATCAACGTCCACCGAGGACTCCCACCGAGGGAACCTTCACCGAGAAGGATTTGTTACAACACTAGGAGTACCTAACTCCTCTCTCAAACAACAACCTCCACCGAGGCCGACAACCAACAACAACCACCTCTACCGAAGAGGTATCCAAACCAATACCACTCCGATCACCTCTACCGAAGAGGGATTCACAAAAGCAAGGAGGGTTTACAATAAGTGGTTACAAAGACCACAAACACAATCTCCCTTTTCTTTTCTCTTTTTCCACCAAACAAATGATCCTAATAGATTAGGATAGAAGATAGCTCAAGTGTGGAAACTAGGTGTTTGGAAAACAAGCAACAAAGAAAAACACTTGGAAAATCCTTGCAAAAGATATAGAATGAAAACCAAGACAAATCTCCCAAATTCCTATTTTCTTTGATTTTTCCAAAAACCTAAAACAATAAAGATTAAGTCTTTTTAGCACAAAAACTATTTTGAAAACACTGTTAAAACACTAGTAAAGGTCAGGAAATTTTGGCATAAAAATCTTGAGGAGAAACTCCAAACAATGGGGTTTATATAGGCCAAATTCAAAACTAGCCGTTAGGCTGACGTGTCAGCCTGACAGGCCTGGCGGTCGACCGTCCAACGGTCAAAAAATAGCCGTTGACAGCTGCCGGTCGACCCGAACAACCCGAGAGCAATCTGCTCTCAGTCGGTCGACCGCACGGTCGACCATCTACAAAACAGCCGATGTGCACGGTTTTGTGCACGTCCGGTCGACTGGCCGGTCGACCGTAGCTTGGCCCAGTCGACTGTCCCAGTCGACCGGCCCAACCTGGCAGACAGCAAAATAGGTCAGATTGGAACACATTTGTGAGGTCTAAAAAGTTCGAATTTGGGAATAAGTATATAGTATGAAGTTGTAGATATTGAAGTCTTCTTTCTAATGCAACTTAAATCAAATCAATATCATTTCAGAATTGAAAGTTATCAATAAAATACTAAAAGCTGTCAAAACAGAAACTGTAAACTGTTTTCAGAACAAGAACAGATTTCAACCAAATATTTGACAACTTTAAAATTAGAATCAGAAAATGGTTATTAATAAGAAATTTAGATCTGAAAGTTATCTTTGAAATGCCAGTTAAATCATGTTATTTAAATATAAAAATAAAAAGTTATGATAATAACTATAGAAGGATGTCAAGCCTTGAAATCCAAAACCGATTCAATCAAAAACCAAACATATTGAATTTATGTGTGTGTATTGTGAACTTGAGCATATCAACTATACTAAGCTTTACAAATGGATCTAAAACACACTAAACTAAACTATGGATACCTAAGTCTTTGAGTCATCAAGAAGACTTGCTCCCAAACGCGATCCACCGAGAGCAAAGGTATGATCTTTAAGCTTTGGCACCGGAATCACCATGATAAGCTAATCATCAACTAATATCCTGTTAATGATCTGAAACTTAGAAACACAAGAATATTAGTAAACATAACTACATGAGTGAGTCATCATCAGAACTAGAGTGGAAGGCCTTTGGGCCAACAATCTCCCCCTTTTTGATGATGACAAAACTCATGGAGTTATATATGCATTGATTAAAGTTAAGCTTCAAAGAAACTCATGCATAAACAAATAAACAATAAATATGCAATGAATGTCAATGCATATAAACAAGATGCTCTAGATACTAATGAAATATTCAACACAAAACATACTCTAGATACCAAATAAAATAATAAACCATAAAACAAGTTCTCTAAAACAAATACATGCATACAAAGAAGACATGCATATAACACCAAATTCTTCTCCCCCTTTTTGTCAATCATCAACAAAGGGGTAAAAACATAAAACAAAAAAAAAAATTTTCTCGCCCTTTTTGTCAAAAACAAAAGGATCAAGAAGGGGTAATCAAAACATTCTAAACAATACAAAATCTTCTCCCCCTTTTTGTTCTAAACCAAGAATCAATAAAGGGTTAAACATCAAAACATTAATATCAATTAAAAATATGTCAATGAAATGCATCTAGATACCAATAGAAATTCAACATTGATCAATAAATGGTATATGAGATAGACATTCATGAAGAGGAAGACGTTAAGTTAACTTCCCTACATATATGAGTTACATGAAGAAAGGAAGACACGCCCTAATTCAAATAACACAAAATATGTAATGCATAAAAGGAGATGTGAAGCTCCCCCTACACACGTGTACCACATAAGGAAGAGTTGTCAAGCTCTTCAATACAAGATACACTCAACATGAATTTATATACATATAGGCAATGTAAAATAAATATGTTTTTCTTAAACAAATTTTGAGATACCAATTTAAAACATTTAACATAAACATCTTGATATCATTAAGAGAAATGTGTTCTTTTAAACATATGATACCAATTTGAAACTATATTTTAACATAAAGCAAGAGAGTGGAAATTAAATACCAATTGAAAGACAACATCAAATTTTCTCCCCTTTTATGAAATACCAACTAAACATATGCATAAGCTTGTTAAGATACCAATTGAAAGCAAATCAAACAATAGAAATTTTTTTTTCAAGCTTAGCATAACAAGCATATATACGTATGAAAATTAGATACCAATTGATATTGATATTCTTGAAAGAGTAAGCATACATATACAAACATATATGAGTATACAAAAAGATCAAAAATTGATACCAATTAAAAGTGTTCAATGATACCAATTGAAAGAATAGGGTCAAGTGTATATCTCATATTATAACGAAGAATATGAACTAGTTAAAATGAAAAGTTTTGTTAACTAGTACGAAATCCTTCAAGCAAGGAATAAATACAAATCATTTTTCATAAAAATGAAATCCACATGATAATCAACACTCTAATCCAATTAAGCATAAAAATGTCTCATGAAAACAAACATGAGCAAATAATAAATGTGAGTGTACAAGTCAAGTATGGAGATCACAATCATGAAAATTTGTTCAATTAAGTTCAATTATTCCTTTAAACAAGAAAACTAAAAATTAATATTATTTAATCTTCAAGGCATATGTATGTCTAATACAAACCAAAGTATACATACATATCCAAGATACAAACGAGTCCACAAGGATATATGCATGAAGGCACGTGGCTCAAAAAGGATATTCATGTATATCTAATAGTTTGGACAAGGTAAGCATATACATGAAGTTTAAATACCAATTCAAAGAAAACATGAAAAGCATGAAAAGTATGAAAATTTAGCTTTTCATTAAAACAATTTGATACCAATTCTTTTCAAGGTATATGTATGATTTGTCAACACAAGAAGTATACATACATATCCCTTAAACACACTTTGAGTCCATAATAGATATTTGCATGAAAGGCAAATGACTCAAGGGTATACATGTATATCTTCAAGTTTGGCAAAATACACATATACATGAAATGAAAACTCATAATCATAAAAACAAATACCAAAAATGGAATACAAGTTTAAAATGTATGAATCATCAAAACTAGACTATACTAGCACATCTAATGGGAACAAACAAGCATTCAATCCCAAACAATATAGATTTATTTGTAGCCCATCATATGTACAAATATAAATCCTAGTCTTAATGAAAACTAACATCTAAACATATATTCAAAACATGAAGTATCAAAACAAACACGAATATTATTTTGCTATATAAAACAAGTAAAGATTCATCAAAAATTCTTTTATCAAACTTCTAGGTATAGGTATGATTCATCCAAATTTAACAATATACATACATATCCCAACCGTAAACAAGTCTATTAAAAGTATTTGCATGAAGGCAAAAGACTCATGGGTATACATGTATATTTATTAGGTTTGAATTCAAAATACATATACATGAAGTAAAAACATGAAAATAGGCATAACAAGTATAAATGAAGGAATCATCAAAACTAGCTTATACATGTGCATATAGTGGGTACAAATGAGCATGAAGTGCAAACATATAAAAGTCAATTTGTTCTCACTATGTGTACATGCATACATGCAAGTTTTGATAAAATCTACGTCTAAACTAGTTTATACCACATAAAGTATAAAACAACAAAAAATCATCATGAGAAAACTAAAACATGATTACTATGTAAATTCACATGTATTTGATTCATGATGTACATTATAGCTAAACAAAAGGTGAGAACACTAAATATGAGTTTATATAAGCATGTGTGTCTCAAATACTATACATGTATGTCAAGGATCTAATAAACATGGCATTTACACACTAATCCATAGACAATGAAAACATGCTATAAAACAAATGAATATGAAAGCATGTAAACAATAATAAGGAGTTAGGAATTGTTACCAAACCCTAGAAGGCAACTCTCCTTGTCTCCAAAACATGGTGGTCCTTTCCACCAACTTCCCTTGAAAGTGATGCATCCAATTGATTTCCATGAAGCTCGGAACGCATTCACTCCAAGGTGTCATCACTCTCACGTCATGTGAGAGCCCACACCTACATCGAAAATAGGAGGGGTGGTCTTTGGTACCCATTGTCTTTTGGGTCCATGGGGGTTAGTCTCATTTCTAACCCAAACAAAATTCTTTGCTAAATTTGGAGTATGTAATCTATCATAGCAAAATCTAGCAAGATGGCCCTTAGATCACAATGTGTACAAGTGTACACATGAGCATACGTGTGATGGTGTCCGTGAGGAGCATGTGTATGCCGTGGAGGGTGTGCATGAAAAGATGGAACTTGTTTCTTACGAAACAAAGTTTCCAAACGTGTATGCCCTTCTACACATTGGCTCAAAGTGGAGCCCAAACAATCTACACTCTTCTTAAGCAAACAAATATCATCATTGATTTTAGAAGAAGAGGTACATGCATTAGGTGATGGAACTACCCTAGCATGGCAAACATGTGCATCAATCTTATTTTGTAAAACAATATTTTTCTCTAAACAAACATCCAAATCATTTGAAATAGAAATAATCTTATTTTTCAAAGCAACATTCTCTTTTAAAATAAAATCTACTTTTGAAGTCAAGTTTTCATTTTTCTTCAAAAGTATTTCACAATCATTTTTATTTTTCAAAAATTTATTTTCTTTTAATGCAAATTCTAATTGAGATCTCAATGAATCCCTTTCATTATAGACCTCAACCTTCTCTTGCAAAACATTGTCAAGTCTAGAATGCAAACTTTTATTTTCTTTTTCAATGTCTAGACTTTCCTTTTTCAAAATCTTGTATTTTTCAATCAATTTTTTACAAACAATAGAAAGTTCTTCATTCAAAGCGTGGGCATCAAGATTATCACATGAAGAACTAGAGCAATCATCACTATCTAAGTGGGTTTCCGATTGTACCTCAAGGGAGTCATTCCCTTGGACCATGAAGCATTGTGATTCGGATTCTCCACTAGATTCCTCTTCCTTTTGAATTTGCACTTGAAGCTCGGAGGTGGTGGTTGTTGCTGACAATAGATTCCACACTGCAAAAGCGGAATCAATATTAGAAACACGCATAAGATAATCTTTAGGTAAAGTGCTTCTAATAGCCTCAAGGGCTTGTGCATTGGCCCCTATATGATTACCATTACCAAGATAGCATTTCTTGGTAGCGGCAAGAAGACATGCAAGCCTAGGGTTTTCAAATACATGGACATCCTATACTTCCAAATGTCAATGTTGGAAGGGTCAAAGTTAAGTGGGGTCATGAAGTCCATGGTAAACAATATGTATGCAAACAAGCAAATACAAATGAAAGATTAGCAAGCAAATGGATCTCACTCCTAGGATGTTAAGCCTAATATCAGGAGCACTAGCTCTGATACCAATGAAAGTACACCTAGAGGGGGGTGAATAGGTGTAAATGCTAATCTAAGACTAAATGAAAAACTTAATGCTCTAAATGCGGAAGCTAATGCAAATGTTGCACAAACTAATACAATACAACAAGTGTAGCCGAATTCCCCTTGCGAGGCTCTGGACTAACTCCTCTTGATTCCCCTTGAAATGGGTTGAGGCGCTATGTGAAGCTCTTGTTGGATGAGTATAAGTTAGGCACACACACACACAAGCAATCCAAGTAATGTGCACACACAATCAAGCCAAGCAATCAAGGATATAGCAATATGAATTATGCAATGGCAACACAAGCAATGTAAATGATATGGCAATAAGAATGATGCTATGCACAAATATAAAGTGAGAGAGAGTTAAAGAGACAAGTGGAGCAAACTCAAACACAACGATATGTTTCGAGGTTCGAGCACCTTGCTCTACATCCCCGCCTACACCACCGTGTAGGATTTCCAATCCACTATCAACGTCCACCGAGGACTCCCACCGAGGGAACCTTCACCGAGAAGGATTTGTTACAACACTAGGAGTACCTAACTCCTCTCTCAAACAACAACCTCCACCGAGGCCAACAACCAACAACAACCACCTCTACCGAAGAGGTATCCAAACCAATACCACTCCGATCACCTCTACCGAAGAGGGATTCACAAAAGCAAGGAGGGTTTACAATAAGTGGTTACAAAGACCACAAACACAATCTCTCTTTTCTTTTCTCTTTTTCCACCAAACAAATGATCCTAATAGATTAGGATAGAAGATAGCTCAAGTGTGGAAACTAGGTGTTTGGAAAACAAGCAACAAAGAAAAACACTTGGGAAAATCCTTACAAAAGATATTGAATGAAAACCAAGACAAATCTCCAAATTCCTATTTTCTTTGATTTTTTCAAAAACCTAAAACAATAAAGATTAAGTCTTTTTAGCACAAAACTATTTTGAAAACACTGTTAAAACACTAGTAAAGGTCAGGAAATTTTGGCATAAAAATCTTGAGGAGAAACTCCAAACAATGGGGTTTATATAGGCCAAATTCAAAACTAGCCGTTAGGCTGACGTGTCAGCCTGACAGGCCTGGCGGTCGACCGCCCGGTCGACCGTCCAACGGTCAAAAAATAGCCGTTGACAGCTGCCGGTCGACTGGTCGGTCGACCCGAACAACCCGAGAGCAATCTGCTCTCAGTCGGTCGACCGCACGGTCGACCGTCTACAAAACAGCCGACGTGCACGGTTTTGTGCACGTCCGGTCGACTGGCCGGTCGACCGGTAGCTTGGCCCAGTCGACTGTCCCAGTCGACCGGCCCAACCTGGCAGACAGCAAAATAGGTCAGATTGGAACACATTTGTGAGATCTAAAACGTTCGAATTTGAGAACAAGTATATAGGATGAAGTTGTAGATATTGAAGTCTTCTTTTTAATGCAACTTAAATCAAATCAATATCATTTCATAATTGAAAGTTATCAATAAAATACTAAAAGGTATCAAAACAGAAACTGTAAACTGTTTTCAGAACAAGAACAGATTTCAACCAAATATTTGACAACTTTAAAATTAGAATCAGAAAATGGTTATTAAATAAGAAATTTAGATCTGAAAGTTATCTTTGAAATGTAAGTTAAATCATGTTATTTAAATATAAAAATAAAAAGTTATGATAATAACTATAGAAGGGTGTCAAGCCTTGAAATCCAAAACCGATTCAATCAAAAACCAAACATATTGAATTTATGTGTGTGTATTGTGAACTTGAGCATATCAACTATACTAAGCTTTACAAATGGATATAAAACACACTAAACTAAACTATGGATACCTAAGTCTTTGAGTCATCAAGAAGACTTGCTCCCAAACGCGATCCACCGAGAGCAAAGGTATGATCTTTAAGCTTTGGCACCGGAATCACCATGATAAGCTAATCATCAACTAATATCCTGTTAATGATCTGAAACTTAGAACACAAGAATATTAGTAAACATAACTACATGAGTGAGTCATCATCAAAACTAGAGTGGAAGGCCTTTGGGCCAACAAAGATAACCGAATAAGTCCAAATAAATTCAAATTTAATCTTTTTTATTTGGTATTATCTGCTCTGATCTCTTTAAATCTTTTGCATAATGATCCTTGATTTAATTTAATTATGAATTAAATCAGAATTTAAATCGGAATTTGGGTTCGTTTCTCTTCTCTCTCTTTTAGTAAAGGCCTGCATATAATTTAGACAATAAATAGGATTAAAAATAGAGTTTATTAAATAATAAATATGAAAATATGACAATAAATATGTAGTATCAGCAAATGATCAGATGTCTCTTTGCATGTTAAGAGCTCTGAAGAAGAAGATGCCAACTAGATCTTTACTTAAGAGACTTAAAATCACTAATTTAAAGAGTTGTGTGCTATGCAACCGGAATTCTAAAACAGTGCAGCACTAATTTTTGAATGCCCTTTCTCTGCATTTCTATGGAAACTTTGAAAAAGATGACTTTGATAAAAGTGATTATTGTTCTGTAAAACATAATCTAAGTCGCAGTTAAATCTACATTACCAAAGATTTTTTTGTATATAAGAAATTGCAGGAAAAATTAAAAAAAAAGATAAAATGAAAACCTCTTGATCAGCATCCAAAGATCTCAACACTTCATGCTTTTCAATATTCTATGACGAAATTGAACACGATGATATATGGTTCATATTTAGATCGGGAGACTCAGATCGGGGATGACGGTGACCTGAATTTGCAGGAGATGTGTTCTGGTCAGCGGTCGATATTAAACAGAAAAGGAGATTTAAGTCTACAAAGTAAAAAAAAGAAAACCCTGTGGCGAATATCACTTTTTTTAGAAAAGCTTTCTGGCAGTAAAACTCAAACCTAGATCTGACAACGCGCTTGGAGAAAATAATAATAAACAATAGCGAAACAATTACCTTTTACCGCGGGGCATTTAGTAATTTCACTTGTTCCAATAGGATGGCCGCAACTTATTGGTGTGGCTAATAATGTGCCACGTCACCGCAGGCTGAGAGGGACTCTCAGCTGTCCACTGATAAACATATTTCTGATACACACACCAGAGATATCACAAATCTTGTCCACATCCTATGTTGTTTTGAACTTGATGCTTGTTGGATTCATTTGTTCACTCGTTAATGATATAATTAACCTTGTAAATTTAAGGAATATGAAGGCTTGACCTTACCAATGTTCTCTTCTGCATGTATTTTTGCAAGGCACAGTTGTAATATAATTAATCAAAAGCATATGCCAAGAAAGCAAGCATCAGCGTACATTGGACCTTATCATATGGAAGCATATGACATATGTTGCATATGCACCAATTAGTCAACCTTAAAATATACACTGGATCCATATATGATATATACTCCATTTTTTTCTGAAAAAAGGAAAAAAAAAAAAAAAGAGAATAAATATTTCTTTTCAAAAAGAAAATAACAACACTTATGCAATAATTAAGTAGAAAGGAATGTGCAAATTTATACTCCTATAAAAGTAAACAATAAAAGAATACAGAAAGAGGTTAGCAAGAAAAACTAAATAGAATATACCTATATCAGTATTCATATTCTTTTTAAATATCATTATTTTTTTTTTTTTCCTCTCTAGCTATTCCTTGTATCTTCAAGCTACCACTTTATAGGATTTTAGTATCATGCTCTCAATTCTTTGTTGCAGGATATAATATACAAAACTTCTCGTAAAAGTTAGTCTGATTCACTGATAATTAAGAGTGCAAGATTCTATGAAATTAAGAAAGGTTTTGGATTCAAAATCGAATTACTGTACTCAGAGGAAAAGAAATAAAAATTTTAAAAAAAGAAAAGTAAAAGGAAAGCCTCTAATTAATAATTATAATGATCACTCTCAAAGCCTAAACAATAATCCTGTAACATTGACCCAGCATCCCATGAGATAGTCACCAACTGTGTGGCCCTAATATTAAGGGGTTGTTTGTTTGGGTGCAAGTGGCGCGTTATGAAGCCCACGTGCACCCAAATATTTTACTTTGTTTGGTTGAATTTTGGTTCACAAATCTAACTTGCAAAACAAAAAATAATTTTTTGATTCACTTGTAAATTCACTTATACTTGCGGACTCATTTAAAATTTTGTAGCTCACTTGCAAAGTCCACTTGCGGATCCATTTCAACTAAGGGCCTGTTTGGTTGTCGTAACTGGCCGTAATTCATAAGTCGTAATTGGCAAAGTCTTTTACAGTTGTAAATGAGTTACATGCATGTAAGCTTTATGGTGTTTGGTTGGTAATATAAAGTTGTAATTGAAAAAGTGTATTGTATTTTACAGTGATTGGTTGTCGTAATGTGTAAGTCGTAAGTGAAAAAGTTGACCACAAAATTAACTATTTGGTGATTTAAAAAGTTTTAATATTGCAAATAAATATTAAAAATGCTAAATATTAAAAAAATTAATATTAACATAAAAAAATAATACAAATTTGCATGACCACAAAATTAACTGTAACTGGGCTGTAAGTGAGTGGTAATTGAGTTGCAAGTGAGTGGTTATTGGATTGTGTAAGTCTTTTACGAATTACGGTCCAAACAAACGCCGTAATTGTAATTGAGTTATAAATCATTTACGAATTACGAATTTTTACACGAAACAAACGTCCCCTAAGCATTGTTTATATCCAAAGTTTGTTTAATTATGCTTATATCCACAGGAAGAAAGGGATTTGTTTATATTTTGTCTATATCTTGGTCTTTTTATCCCCCAAACCAAAAAATAAAAAATAAAACCCTCTTTTCTTATTCATGATAACTCTAGTCTAATCCAACTCCTAATGTCACATAAGAAGAAAGAAAAAATTTATAAGAGGAAAAAAGAAAGAAAGAAGCAAAGCAAAATGAAAAGGGGTTCACCTTTTTAATCCATTAAAGCAACGTTGGTGGAGGTACATGATGGCAATTTGACTTTAAGGAGCAAAGCCAAACACAAAGGCACACCCAAAGTTTTTTAAAGATGTTTAAGCTTTTAAAAACATCAACTAATCATCCCTTTTTCTTAATCAAGAACCAAGATGCCTCTTTTGTCTCCCCTTCTCATCTTTAATAATAATGGCTTTGCATGGTGCTTTGGAAATGATTAATTAGCTTTTCATCAACTCTAACATCATTATTAGCTTGCTATTTTGGGCAAGAAAAAGAGAGCTTCAGCATGTTTAAACTACGTACCAAGAGATGAGCCTGTACCAAAATGTTCAAACCATCGACTTGGAATAAAAAACAGGTGATTGATTAAGATTAAGAATATATGCACTTGCTTTGTGACTAACTAGAGCTGGATTTTGAATTATGTGGAATTAAATTATTTAAAGAAAAGGTGGTAATTGTCATGAGACAAGATTATTGAAACAACTAATGAAGGGTCCAGGCTTACTGATCATGATCATATAATTTTAGCAAAATTTAATAATAAATTTAGCAACACATTTTCATCTTTTTTGAACTTTATAACCCAAAAATCCAGCTCTAAATCACATAACAGAAAAAACAGTATGAAATATAATGAATAGTTCCAACAGGTCCGAGCCCAGGAAATCCTATGGGTATACTCCACTTTTCCCTTGAAATATAAAGAATGCTAATACAAGAAAGCTTACAATATTGATTTATTTTTAGGGTATTTTATATCTGTACCATTCAAATCTTCCAAACATAACTCTCTCTCTCTCTCTCTCTCTCTCTCTCTCTCTCTCTCTCTCTCTCTCTATTATATATATATATATATATATATATATATATATATATATATATATATATATCTAAGAACCCGACTGCTTTTCTAGGAGGAAGAAGCATCAGTGATTGCAGTCTTCTAGCTCATGAGTTAATTGAGCATTTTCAGTAAAAGACTATATCCAAAGTCTACTTAAAAGTAGATCTACAAAATGCTTTTGAATAGTATCAATAGAGATTTTGTATACTATATCCATGGGGAAAATGGGATTTTCATGTAGATGAATCTGTTGGATGAAAAAGTGTATAGGATCCTCCACATTTTCAATTATGCTGAATGGAAGTCCAAGTGGTTACTTCACTACTAATAGGGGGATTAGACGGGGATTACCTCTCACCGTACATCTTTGTTCTGGTAATGGAGTTCCTCTCTACACACATGGATCTATCACTTGCAGCTGGAGCCATCAAGCCTAATCAAAAAGGGAGGGGAACAAGTGGTGTCACACCTGCTCTTTGTAGATACCATAGTCATCTTTTCTATGGGTAATGTTGCTTCCTTAAAAACTATTAATAAGGTGCTGGAGTTATTAGCTGCAAACACTGGATTAGTTATAAACAAACTGAAAAAGCAAAGTATTCTTCAGGAAAGGATGCCAAAACAAACAAGCCTTAAGGGAAGCTACTGGGGTTGTGGAAGGGAAAATGCCCACAAGATACTTGGGTATCCCACTTGCTGAAAATTATGATATTCTCATTGACAAATGCAGGGACAGGACAGAAGGATGGATGTTCTCAACTTTTTCATTCTCAGGCAGGGTTGAATTGATCAAAATTGTGATGATAAGCTCTGTACAATACTGCATTCAATCATTCAAGTTTCCAGCTACAATCATTAAGGCACTTGAGAGCATCTTTGCTAACTTTCTTTGGAGGAAGAAAATGCATACATGGGCTTGGGAACAAATCTGCAAACCTAAACACGAAGGGGGTCTAACCATCAGAAGACTTAGAGATATAAACATAGATGCGAGTATGAAGTTAGTATGGAGATACTTTAATAAGAATGACTCTATTTGGAATGAATGGGTAAAGACCAATTATGCAGGGGAAGACAATTTTTGGGAAGCTCCAGCTCACCTCCTCCAATCAGGTACTTGGAAATTCATTGCAGGTAAGAGAACGCTAGCAAAGCACTACATGACAAGATGCATAGGCAATGGAGTGTGGGAGAGAGGAGATAGAGGAGATGGAGGAGATGGAGGAAGATAGCACAGAGATCGGACGACAAAGGAATAAGGAACGACGCATGGAGCAGGCAATTTGTGCTCCCAGTCGATGTCCCGGTCGACCGGTGGAGGAGGCCAGTCGACCGGCCCGGTCGACCGGCGTGCACGGGCGTGCACTGGTTGGAGCGGTCGACCGGCCATGGTCGACTGACTGAAGTGGTCTCGCTCTCGGGTAGGCGCGGTCGACCGGGGCAGGTCGACCGACAGACGCGGCTAGAGTTTCCTTTTAGGATGCGAATTCCTTTTCTGATTGGGATTGAATCCAACCTGGATTTTTCATAAATCCAGGGACTCTGTGGCTATAAATAGGGGCTAGAGGCCTCATGTATTGTATCCCTGAAAATCCCTAAGAGAAATCTCTTGCCTCCCTCAAGAATTCTCTCTTGTAATTGTTTGTATTGATTGTTGAATCAATAAGATCTCTCTCCCTTGCCCCGAGGACGTTGGCACGTTGGCCGAACCTCGTTAAATTTATGCGTTGATTCCTTTTCTCTATTGGTTGCTATTCCTGCTGAGTTGGTTGTTTCTCCGGTTGAATCGAATCTCCGCTAGGAGGGCGGATTCCTCAAGATCAAGTGGTGGTTGTTGTGTCTCTTCTTCCGCGAACCGTTGCGCACAATGAGTGGGTGTCTGGGGGGCACAACAAGTGGTATCAGAGCATCCCAGGTTCGATGTGGGATCATCTGTTGATTCAAGGGCATCAGTAGCTGTTTGGCGGAGATCGTGTGTCGATCTCAGAGCAGCGTGTGAAGATTGCTCGAGGAATCAAGTTGGTGGAGTAGATTGCTTCGGAAACTCTTCGAGGGTTTCGTGTGGAGGTAAAGATCTGGTCTTTATCTAGTTGTTTTATCTAACTCCATTTGTTTCCATATTGGTTTGAGGAATCAGTTGAGAAGATGGCTGGAGAAAGCACATCGGTGAAATCCATGTATCCACATCCAAGAATTGATGTGGTGAAGTTCAACGGGACGAACAACTTTGATATGCGGAGGTGTGAGGTTATGTACGCCCTGACGGTATCAAACCTCGAAGACACTCTACGGTTGGAGAAGAAGCACGCATCAACGACGGAAGAAGATTGGGACAAGATGAACCGTTCGGCGTGCGGCTTGATCAGGTCTTGTCTGACACAAGACATCAAGTATCAGGTATTGCATGAGACATCTGCAAGGCAGCTGTGTGAAATCCTGGAAAGGAAGTATCTGACGAAGAACATAGAATCGCGACTGCAGTTGAAAAGTAAGCTCTATGGGTTTCAGATGCAAAGAGGATGCTCCGTCAACGAACACTTGAATCGGTACGCGAAACTTCTTACAGATCTAGTTAATGTGGATGTAGAGACTAGTAAAGAGGATAAGGTGGTAATTCTTTTGAACTCTCTTCCTAGGGAAGAATATGAGGCCTTTACTCTTACTTTTCTCAATGGTAGACAATTCCTTAACTATGATGAGATGTCTGCTGCACTTGTGAGTTATGAAGTAAGGAGACAGGACCGACGGTCTTCTTCAGGAAGCACAACAGTAGAGGCATTGGAGGTAAGCGGCAGAAGTCCAATTGAAAGGGAAGAGATGATCGGGGGAGATCAAAGTCCAGATCAGGCTTCAAAAATCTGAAGAAGAATCAGTGTGCCTTGTACAAGGAACTAGGACACTGGAAAGCTGAATGCCCGAAGGCCAAAGATAAGAAGGTAGAGTCTAAGACTGAGGCAAATCTTGCAAAGGTGGTTAGTACTCAAGGCAGTACCTCACAGGCAGATGGATCAGACTCGGACTCATCGGTATTCACTCTCTCTGTTACTACCCCTACTGTTTGTAACTCAAATAATGCTGAGTGGATCTTGGATAGCAGACCACCTATCATGTGTGCCCGAACAGGGCCTGGTTTTCTAGCTTTGAGAAGCTGGATGGATATTACACGGTTATGAGAGATGACCATCCGTGTAAAATAGAAGGGATGGGTACAGTCCGTATCAAGATGGATGATGGGATAGTACGAGAATTGAAGGAGGTGAGGTATGTACCTCAACTCAAAAGGAATCTTATATCTGTTGGTGCTTTGGAAGCACCGGGTCTGGTGATATCTGTTCGAGATGGTGTTCTCAAGATGATCAAAGCCTCGATGGTGATGATGAAGGGCGTCCGCCGGGTCAATCTCTACTACTTGAAGGGTAGTACGGTTATAGGTCAGGTGGAGACTTCTATGTCTTCAGATGATGGTTGCACGGAGGTCTGGCAGGTAAAGGTCGGACATGGAGGTGAAAGGTCTTTGCGAGCTCCTACAAAGAAGGGATTGTTGGAAGGTGCTGCTACCTGCAAGTTGGAAGGTGAACACATCGTTCTGGACAAGAAGAAGGTGAAATTCAGCACCAGTACTCACCGCTCAGAAGGTCTTCTTGATTGTGTTCACGTAAGCGTTTGGGGACTTGCTAAGACTGCATCGCTTGGAGGTCACAGGTACTTTGTCTCTTTTGTTGATAGTTTATCTAGGCATTGTTGGATATATCCCATGAGACAAAGGAGTGAAGCCCTAGATATGTTGGTGAAGTGGAGAGGAAGAATGGAGAAGCAGATAGGTAGGAAGATCAAGGAGCTATAGATTGGTAATGTTAGAAGAGACATGAACCAATTCCTACAATTTGGCTAGAACACCGGTATTGCTACTCACTTCACAAAAGGTACAAATGGGTTGGCTAAGGAGGTAAACCGTTCCTTGCTGGAGAAGGTTCGGTAGTTGTTGTCTAATACAGGATTAGACAAATCGTTTTGGGCTGAGGCGATTATGTATGCTAGCCATCTCATGAATAGATCGACTGCGATAGGAGGTAAAGCTCCATTGAAAATTTGATCTGGGAAAGTTACTCAAGATCATGATTTGCTGCGTGAATTTGGAAGTCCGACTTACTTCAGTGCTAAGAATGGTAAGGTAAATCCGCGAGCAAAGAGGTTTGTGTTTTTAGGTGTCAAAAGGAATGGCTACAGGTTGTGGGACCCTGAAAACAAGAAGATCGTGTTGAGTAGGCATGTCACATTTGGAGAGACTTCAGTGTTGAAGTCTATCGTCTCTCAGCAGGTGGAGAGGACGGAGACCAAGGAAGTATCGCAGCGGGTGGAGGTTGATGCTACTCCACGATCTCCAGTTGGTTCTGCATCAGAGAAGACTTCACCGGATGTGACACCGGGTGGAGATCATGTAGCCAGGGTTGATGCTGAACAAGTTGAAGACATTAATCAGAATGTCGAGTTGTTTGCAGCCATTGGAACCAAGGTACAACCATGCTTGTGGGTAAAGAAGTATGAATCTCAAGCTTGTAATCGCGACAAGCTCAAGTTGAAGGCCGTTGTTCTCCATGATGATCGTGAGGAGGTTCATATGACTCAGCCAGACAGGTTCGCTGCTGCAGATTCAGGTACAAGTGCTTGAGCTTGATGGAGCTCATTTAAATGAACTATGGTTGGCTTGATCCTTTGGGCAAGGTACGTAGGCAGCCGTAAAAGCGCAGCCATTTGGTGATGTGATTGCTAAAATGAAAGAACAATCAAAGAGTTTAAGAATTTATCGTGTAGCTTGTGGCTAACGGGTCATTTCCACGAGGAGGCATGCGATGGAAGCTTTTCGGTGATTCATTTAAAAACAAAGAATTGTGTTCGTTTTTTAATGAAAAAGAGAATGGAAAGAAAGAGATGATTAAAAGAGAAATTGTTGTTGGCCCAGAGGCCTTCCACTCTAGTTTTGATGATGATTAACTCATGTAGTTATGTTTACTAATAATCTTGTAATTTTAGTTTCAGATCATAAAGCAAGATATTAGTTGGTGATTGCTTCAAAAAGAGAAGTTTAGAAGCTTTCACATGGTGATTCGGTGCCCGAGCTTCAAGATTACTCATTTGCACTCGGTGGATCAAGTTTTGGGACCAAGCCGACTTGAAGATGGAGATCGTCAAGAAGACTTAGGTATCCTAGTTTAGTTTAGAGTGTGTTTAGATCTATTTGTAAAGCTTAGTATAGTTGATATGCTCAAGTGCACAACACACACAAGTTTTATGTTTGGATATTGGTTTTTCGGTTTTTAGTTTAACCGATATTTGTTTTCATGAATAGATTGATCAAAACAAGTTTAAATGGTTTATATGTATAATAGATGTATTCTAGTTATACATGCACGCTTAAACATCTTAAACAAACTTATTTTGACTTTCCTATTCATGTATCGAAAAATTCAAGTTTGATAAAAATACAAGTTTTGGTTTTTGGTAAAAATGTTAAGACACAAAAATATTTTCATATGCTTGATATTTGAGTTGAAATTTTTGTCATATGTTTATATATCAATGCAAAATAATAAAACTATTTTTGGGTATTTTTACAAGACTTAAAAAGATTTTCTAAAATATTTTCAACATATGTTTCTGACCCAGACCTGTCTGTCAGGCCAGGTCGGCCGATCGCATGGGTCGACCGAACCATAGGCCGGTCGACCCGTACGGTCGACCGACGTACACAGAACCGTGCACGTCTGGCACACATTGGGACGGCCGACCGGGCGGTCGACCGTAACTGAGAGCAGTGCTCTCTGTTTATTTCGGTCGGCCGGGCGGTCGACCGGGTTGCCCCAACGGTCACATTTCTGACTGTTGGCGGTCGGCCGGGCCGGCCGACCGGTAGCGTGTCAGGCTGCCAGATCAGCCTAACGGCTAGTTTTGTGTTGGGGCTATAAATACCCCATCTCTTCATGGTTTTAGCCAAGATTTTCAAGAGCAAAAATTCTTACTTTTCTGAAGTGTTTTTACAAGTTTTCAAAAGAGTTTTAAGTGCCAAAAGATCCATCTTATTTGTTTTAAGTGTTTTGTTATTTTCAAAGAAAATAGGTTTTTGGGAAATTGGTTTATTGTTCTTTATTTCAATATCTATTTGGTATTTTCCCAAGAGTTTTTCTTTGATCAAAACACTTGTTTTTCACACTTGAGCTTATCTTCTATCCTATTCTATTAGGATCTTGTTTTTGTGGAAAAGAGAAAAGAAAGAGAGATTGTTTGTGGTTGAAAGATACCACCAAGTTGTAAACCCTTTTCATTGTTGGGTGCTCCCTCTTTGGTAGAGGTTGAGGTTTGGTTTGCTCCCTCTTTGGTAGAGGTGGAGATTGGTGTTTACTCCCTCTTGGTGAGGTGGAGTTGGTTGTTGGTTTGTATCCCTCAAGTGTGAGGTGGATTGGTGGTTGTTTGGCTTAGGGCCTACCCCTCTTGTGTGAGGTGGTGTTTGTATTGAGAGAGGAGTTTGGTACTCCTTGTGTTGTAACAAATCCTCCTCGGTGGAGGTTCCCTCGGTGGGAGATAGTGGATTGGAAATCCTTCACGGTGGTGAAGGCGGGGATGTAGAGCTAGGGGCTCGAACCTCGAAACATATCTTGGCCTTTGCGTTTGATCCATTGTCTCTCAACTCTCTCTCTTTACATTTGTGCAAAGCATCATTCTTCATTCATATCATTCATATTGCTTGTGTTGCCTTGCATTATTTCATATTGCTTATCATCCTTATATGCTTGGCTTGTTTGTGTGTGCCTCACTTGTACTTAACCACAAGAGCTTCACATAGCACCTCAACCCATTCAAGGGGAATCAAGAGGAGTTAGTCCAGAGCCCTTCACGGGGAATTCGGCTACACTTGTTGGTTGTACTAAGTGTGTTTGCAAAATTTGTTTTAAGCTTTCGCATTTAGAGCATTTAGTTTCTAGATTAGCACTTACACCTATTCACCCCCCTCTAGGTGTGCTTTCAATTGGCATCAGAGCACTTTCAATTGTAACTTTAGAGAAGGCTTTAGAGAAGGTGATTTAAAAAGCTCAAAAATTGTTTTACTGCTTATAATAAGGAAGAAAATCTGGGTTCACTATCTCACTACTCAATCGTTCATTCTTCTATTGAAATCCTAAGTGCCTCAAATTGATCATAGGCAAAACTTAAAGTTGATTTTTAGAAAGTTTGAAGTAAATTACATAAGATGGTTGGAAGAGTTCACTCTTTTCTTTAAAAAATCATTTAGAATCGAATGTTAAATCATCAAGCGCGAAGAAGCAAGAATGAAGTAAAAACAGTTCAAGAAACGTTCATAAAAGAAGTAAGAGTTTAACAGTCCAAACCCATCCTCATGTGCCTTCAAGAACACTTTAAAGAAAAAGGCTTTAAGTAAGGCATGCAAATGATTCATTAGGTATTTTTCTTTAAAACCAGAAGAGAAGAAGAGCTAGAGAGAGTTACAATAGTGAGCCCAGAAAACTATTTTTGTTACTCATGGAAAACAAAGAAAAAAGCAAATAAATAATGCAAGACATACCGTAATACGAATGGAAGAAAAAGCAGCTCGATTCCTGTATTGATGTCACTTCAATCTTCAAGTACAAGCACTCAATTCCTCTCTCTCACAAGTATGTGTACTGAACTACAAATTGAAAAACAAGAATACAACTTTTACACTATCTAACAAAGAGCCTAAATCCTTAGAAAATAAACACAAATTCTAATCCTCGTCTTCGCTCCTTTTTGCTATGTTGAAACTGGTATTTATAGGGAAAAACTAAAAGGGGAGGATCCCGGGAAGATTGGGGGAGCAAACGCTCCCCCAACAGATATTACTTGGTCGTGGAAACGCGGCTTGGGCCGCGTTTTCGCGGCCCTGGTGTGGCCAGATGGCCACACTCAGTTACCTGGCTCTCCTGGTTTGTTGAATATCCCGTATCTTCTTCTGCTTTTCTTATTTTTGCTCCAAAAGTTGACAAAACAGCCTTTGATTGTTTGGCTTCAACCGTTTGATTCAGGGGGAATTCTTCTCAACCGGTTTTCAACCTCTCTGATATGCCCTGATTCCTTGATTTCGACTTTATTCTGAATTAAATCAGAATTTGGTGGACTTTTGGGCTTGTTTCTCTTTCCTTTCTTTTAGCAATTGGGCCTACATTTAACAGAGAAAAAGAAGACTTATTAATAGGATTTATTAGCTAAAAAGTATAGTAAGGTGACAATGTACATGCAATATATGTGAATAATCACACCCCCACACTTATCTTTTGCTCGCCCTCGAGCAAAACATCAGACTAATTCTAATCAATTATTAGACCACTTCTGCAGGTCACTCGATTGCACTGAGTATGTGCAACAAGCCGTTAAACCTCTAGGTTACCCCTAGAGGACAAGTTTTGTCTCGTGAGGGTTTTAAGTGGATTACACCCACAAAATCCATAAAGAAAGAGAAAAGAGTTAGTATTTTCGAAAAGCATTTTTAAAGGAGAAAATATTTGAAGTATATTTGTAAGGCTTTAAGTAATCTATAAGTTATACGAATATCAAATTTTTCATTCTGAAACTTAATCTTTATTCAAAAACATGTCATCAATTAAAGTAAAGAGTCAAATTGTACTTCTCATCTAGTCTATTAATTTACCCTGAGTCGAATGCACCATCGTGACTGTGAAGTTGACTAAGGGTTCTTTAACATTATCTCCTATGCCTTATTTATATTTATTTTTTGTGGTATTTATTCCTCAATTCCATTTGGCTTTCTAATCTGCCCATGTAACGAGCCTTCAGTCAGTGACACCCAAACCGGACAGTTTTAGGGCAGCAGGTGAGAAAACACCCTTAAGGACTTAAACACTCGAGCAGATAAGCCCACGAAACTAAGGTTTTATTTATAAGATGTACCCCTTTTAGGCGTGAATACTTATGCTTCATGAGGCATAAATACCCAGCTTAATCAGAGGATTTATATATATACAATTTTTTTCAAACTTATCTAATTATCTTTTGCATAAATACCAAGACTTTCTTAGGCCAAAGCACCTAGCTAATCAATAATTAGATTTGTTTATATATATTTTTTTATAAGGCATAAGAATCTCTGTTTTTAAACCCTAAGTGTGTAAGTGTATTTAGTTTACATATTTCATCAAGGTAAATATCAAGACTAAATTACTTTCACAAATTTTCTTCCTAACCCTAAACATCAAACAAGTTATCTTATTTTGACCAAGTGTAACAAATCCTAATTATGATTTTCCTATTCCTTAAAATTGACTTAATTTCTTATAAAAAATATATCAAAATATTGTTCTAACCTTTCAAAAAGTTTTATATATATATTTTTTTCTCTCTGTTTTTTAATTTAAATTTTTATATATATATATATTTGTCATGTTAGAACCGTCCCCCACACTTATCTCATGCATTGTCCCTAATGTATGAAAGAAATGTATAAATGCATGAAATAAAATGGAAAAGAGGAAAGTTACTGATATACTGGGTCAAAAAGACCCATAGCCGTTTCATTTACCGGCACCGATTCTAAGAAAGGTTTAAAGCGTTGACCATTTACCTTAAAATCATTTCCATTCTTGGGGTCACTGATCTCAACTGTACTGTGTGAAAACACGATTTTTACAACGAATGGCCCAGTTCATCTTGATTTCAATTTTTTTGAAAAAAGATGAAGCCTAGAATTATAGAGTAAGACTTTTTGTCCAGGGACAAAGGTTTTTCTTATGATGTGTTTATCATGAAAAATCTTGACTCTATCTGTAGTGATCCTAGCATTTTCATAGGCCTCATTTCTTAATTCCTCTAATTTGAAAATTTGCAATTTCTGAAGGTCACCGGCTTTAGTCAAGTTGAAATTCAACTGCTTGATTGCCCATAAGGCTAGGTGCTCTAACTCAACGGGCAAGTGACAAGGTTTGCCATAGACTAACCTATAAGGAGACATTCCTAGAATCGTCTTGAAAGCGGTCATGTAGGCCCATAGGGCATCTACAAGTTTGATGGACCAATCTTTTCGGTTTTGGTTCATAGTTTTCTCCAAGATAAGCTTGACTTGTCTATTGGAAACCTCAACTTGCCACTGGTTTTAGGATGATAAGGTGTGGACAACTTGTGAGTTATGGCATACTTTTGCATAAGAGCTTCAAAAGATCTATTGCAAAAGTGAGTGTCATTATCACTGATGATAGCACGAGGGGTTCCGAAGCGTGAAAAAATGTTCTCTTTCAAAAACTTTATGACAACTTTGTTATCATTAGTTTTACAAGGAATGGCTTCTACCCACTTGGACACATAATCCACAGCAACCAATATGTATTGGTTTCCAAATGAATTAGGAAATGGACCCATAAAGTCGATGCCCCAAACAACAAAGAGTTCTATTTCTAGGATTGAGTTGAGGGGCATCATATTTCGTTTTGAGATCCTTCCTACCATTTGGCATCTAGGACACGTCTTACAAAATTCATAAGCATCCTTGAACAAAGTGGGCCAATAAAACCCGCTTTGTAGCACTTTTTCAGTAGTCTTGCGGGGACCAAAGTGTTCACCGCATGCAAGTTCGTGACAAAAAGATAGAACACTCTTAACCTCCTCATCGGGAATGCATCTCCTAATAATTTGGTCTGAACAGTACTTGAAAAGATACGGTTCCTCCCAAAAGAAATACCGGACTTGGGATAAGAACCGGTATATATTGTTTTTGGATCAATAAGACGGAGTTTGGTTTGTGACTAAGTAATTCACTATATCAGCAAACCAAGGTTCCCTAGAGATAGCTAAGAGATTTTCATCAGGAAAATCCTCATTATGGATAATTCGTTGCATGGAGAATTAGGGATCCGTGAGAGATGGTCAGCAACGACATTTTCTATGCCTTTTTTATCTCGAATCTCAAGATCGAATTCTTGAAGAAGGAGGATCCAACGAATGAGTCGGGCCTTGGCATCCTTCTTCATCATGAGGTACCTAAGCGTAGAATGATCGGTGAAAATGGTGGTTTTGGACCCTAGTAGGTAGGGACGGAATTTCTCTAAGGCAAACACTACTGCCAAGAATTCCTTCACAGTTGTAGTGTAGTTCAATTGAGCATCGTTGAGAGTCCTACTAGAGTAGTAAATCACATGCTGCTTGTTATCAGTGCGTTGTCCTAGGACAGCGCCTATGGTAAAATCAGAAGCATCGCACATGATTTCGAACGGCTTAGACCAATCCGGTGCAGATATGATTGGTGCAGAAATAAGCTCTTTCTTAAGCTTCTCCCAAGAATTTATGCATTCAGCATCGAAAGTGAAGGACACATCTTTAGCTAGCAGATTAGTCAAGAGCCTAGTAATTTTGTTAAAATCCTTGATAAATCTTCGGTAGAAACCAGCGTGTCCTAAGAAGGATCTGATGTCCTTAACGCATGTGGGCATGGGAAGCTTAGTAATAACCTCAATTTTGGCTCTATCCACTTCAATTCCTTTCTTGGAGATTTCATGACCCAAGGCAATTCCATGTTTTATCATGAAGTGGCATTTCTCCCAATTCAATGTCAAACTTTTCTCAGCACAACGTTGGAGGACAAGTTTTAAGTGGTGGAGACATTGAGTGAATGAATCTCCGTAGATGGAGAAATCATCCATAAAGATCTCTAAGAATCGTTCTACCATATCAGAGAAAAGACTCAACATGCAACGTTGAAATGTTCCTGGGGTATTGCATAAGCTGAAAGGCATTCGACGATAAGTAAATGTCCCAAATGGACATGTGAATGTAGTCTTTTCTTGGTCCTCAGGAGCAATAGGGATCTGATTATACCCCGAGTAACCGTCCAAGAAACAGTAATACTCATGACCTGCCAATCGTTCAAGCATTTGATCAATGAAGGGAAGTGAAAAATGGTCCTTACGAGTTGCAGCATTAAGCTTCCTATAGTCGATGCAAACTCGGATCTTCGTGGGAAGTCGTTTGAACCAACTCTTTGTTCTCGTTTTTCACTACGGTGAAACCGGATTTCTTTGGAACCGCTTGGACAGGACTGACCTATTGGCTATTAGAAATGGGATAAATTATCCCATTGTCTAAGAGTTTTATGATTTCAGCATGAACAGCCTCTTGCATTATAGTGTTTAACCTACGCTGTGGGTCTCTTTTAGGGGTGGCATTTTCATTGAGATGAATGCGATGTTGAACGATAGTTGGACTTAATCCCTTGATATCAGTCATAGTCCACCCAATAGCTTCCCTATATTTTCTTAGAATTGCTTTAAGATCTTCTTCTTCCCCGTCATTTAAATGGGAGGCAATGATGACAGAAAAGGTCTCTTGTTCGCCTAGATAGACGTACTTGAGATGCGCAGGTAAGGCTTTCAATTCTAAGAAAGAGGAAGGCTGGTTGGAAGGACTAGTCAAATTTGTTGGCTCATTTATTGGTGAAATAGGGTTCGAGGCCCAATTCACATCAGAATCTACAACCTGATCAAGATTAAAGTCGTCAGACTTTAACCCGAAGTCACACTCAGTTTCTAGTTCCAATTCTTCCCTATGTTTACTTGTTAAGTTCTCAATTAGGTTGACTTCAAATGTTTGGTCCTTAAGATCGCGGGGTTCTTTTCCTAGATTGAAGACATTGACTTCTCTAGTCATGTCTCCAAAGGTTAACCTCATAGACCCATTCCTACAATTGATGATGGCATTGGCAGTATGTAGGAATGGTCGCCCTAGGATAATAGGAGTTTGAGCCCTATGATTGGAGTTAGACACAGGTTGTGTCTCCAGAACTATGACATCGACAGGGTAAATAAACTCCCCTACCTGGATCAGGACATTATTAATCTCCCCTTTTGGAACTTTTACTGAACGGTCAGCCAGTTGGATGGTGACTCGAGTTGGACTAAGATCGCCCAACCCGAGTTGTTGATAAATTGAGAATGAAAGCAAGTTGATACTTGCCCCCAAGTCAAGAAGTGCACGACTAATCTCGGCTTGTCCTATTGTGCAGGTAATGGTGGGACTACCTGGATCCTTGTACTTGACAGGGATCGGACCCGATAGTAGCTCACTAATGTTAGTGGCTAAGAAGACCTTTTTTGGTACATTAGTTTTTCTCTTCTTGGTGCATATGTCCTTAAGAAACTTAGCATAGGAAGGGACTTGTTGGATGACATCAAGAAGTGGCACATTTATCTTCACTTGATTAAATATCTCAATTATCTTATCCATGTGTGGCTTTTGCTTGTTATTTTTCAGCCTATTAGGAAATGGTACTATAGGCTGGTGCACCTGACTGGTTGACTTTTCTTTTTCAGATTCGTCAGAATTGGAAGGATTTGGAGTAGATGAGGTGGATGCTTGATTGTGGTTGTGCTGAATGGGATTGGTTGGCGTTGACACTTGATTATCAAATCTCTTTCCTGACCTCAATGTATGAACTGCATTACATTAATTTAATGAATTATCCTCAGCCAAATGAGCTTGTTGAGAATTCCACGGATTGGTTATTGGCTGACTAGGCAGGGTACCCTTCTGTCTCTCATTCTGTGGAGTGGCTAGTTGGCTCATTTGTGTTGGCCCAAAGGCCTATCACCCTAGTTTTGATGATGATCAACTCATGAAGTTATATTTACTAATGATCTTGTGTTTAATTAGTGACAGATTCCTTATCAACATCTTAGTAGGTGTGGAGCTTCAACAAAGGATTTAAAGACAAGTTGGAAGCTAGCACCGGTTGATTCACGAGCCTATGCATCAAGTACACATCTAGAGATGAGCTCGGTGGATTACTTTTGGACCAAATCAAGAAGATGAGAAGCCTTCAAGGGAAGACTTCAAGAAGTTGAAGACTTGTGTCTAGGTATAAGATTTTGTTTTGTTTTAGTTAAAATGTAAAGGATAGAATAGTTGGTGGATTGCTCAAGTTCATATCACACACACACTCTTGATTTATATGTGTTTTCATAAAAGATTTTTAGTTCTAGAAAAATACCGTTTTGGTTTTTGGTGTTTCAAATATACATGTGTTTTTAACCAAAACCATTTTAGAACTCTCGACTGTTCTGCTAATCTACTCGACACTCTTTTAGTCTTTTAGTCATAACTTTTGATTCTCTTATTCAATTAACATGATTTAAATTGCATTTTAAAGATGACTTTCAGAGCTACATTTAATATTCAATAATCATTTTCTGATTTAAATGTTAAGAATGTCAAATATTGGGTTGAAGTCTGAAAAACAGTTTACAGTTTCTGATTTGATACCTTTTAGTATTTTATTGATAACTTTCAAATCCGAATTGATATTGATTTGATTTAAGTTGCATTAGAAAGAAGACTTCAATATCTACAAATTCATCCTATATACTTATTCTCAAATTCGAATGTTTTAGACCTCAAAACTGTGCTCCAAGTTAACCCATTGCACAGAGGTCGGTCGACCGGGCCGGTCGACCGACGTGCACAAAACTGTGCACGTTTTGTGCGGTCGACCGGGCCGGTCGACCGGAACTGAGAGCAGTGCTCTCTGTTCTTCCCGGTCGACCGGGCCAGTCGACCGGAGGCTGTAACGGTCAGATTTTTGACCGTTACCGGTCGACCGGCCGGTCGACCGGCAGCTCTGACAGACCCCAACGATCAGATTTTTCTGACCTCTATAAAAGGGGGTTTTGTCATTGTTTTGAGCCAAGATTTTAAGAGAGCTTTTGTCCAGTTTTTCCCATTCTTTTCAGAAAGTTTTCTCCACATATTTGAGAGCAAATACTTCCAATCAAATAGGAAGAATTTATCAAGAGTGATAAAAGTGATTTCTTGAGTTTTTCACCATAGTTCTTTTCCTTGATTTCTCACACTACACTTGAGCATCCATTGTAATATCTATCCTATAGGAGAGTTGTAGTGAGAGTTTGTAATTGGTGATCAAGTGTTTAGATCACCAAGAGATCATTTCTTGTTCTTTGAGAAGGCGGACGGTTGTGTTCGCGGTTTGATTGAGGGTCCTAGTGAGGACTTGGTGTTGTTGGGTCCTAGTGAGGACTTGTAGCTTGAGGTGCGGCCTCGACGAGCCGGTGGGCTTGTGTTGTGTAAGGGACTAGAGAGTCCGAGGGCTTGTAGGTGTTGCGGCACCGAGGAGAGATCCGGTGGGATCTTGCATAGTGGAAATCCTTCGTGTGTCGAAGGCGGGGATGTAGAGCAAGTGTGCTCGAACCTCGAAACATACCCTTGTGTTTGCGATTGCTTACTCTATCTCTTTCTCTCTCTCTTTGTCTCTTTTATATCTTGCATTACTTACATTGTCTTTACTTTTATATGCATGATATACCCTTGTGCTTGATTGTTATATAAATTGCGTGGGATTGTTGCTAACACTTGTATTCAACCAAGAGAGCCAACGCGGCACCTTAACCCATTTCAAGGGGAATCTAGAGGAGCTTGTCCAGAGCCCTTAAGGGGAATTCGGCAACACTCTTGGTTATACATAAGTGTTTAATTAAAAGAAGTTTTATTTGGTCATCTTAGTTTTAATTCCGCATCATTTGTTCTTAAGTGACCATTAGATTAGCCTTCACCTATTCACCCCCCCTCTAGATGAACTTACAATTGGTATCAGAGCTAGTGCTCTTGATTTGGGTCTAACAACCTAAGAGTTAAAGATCCTCCTTTAGGCTAATCACAATATTTTTGTACACACACACCTCACCATGGACTTCATGTCACCACCCACCTTTGATATTCTTAACATCCAAATTTGGAAGGTTAAGATGTCATTGTACCTCAAGGCCTTAGGATTTCATGTTTATCTTGCCATATCTAATAATGCATATTGCTTAAATGGTAAGAATTTTGAGGCTAATGCAAAAGCCCTTCATGCTATCAAGTCAACCCTAAATGATGATTATTTATCTAGGGTATCTAACGTTGACTCGGCTTTTGTAGCTTGGAACATCATCACCTCCCTTGGCGAAAAGGATCTATATTATGCCGGGAGTGATTCGGACGTTGGAAGCAACACCTCCAACGCATGCTTTATGGTCCAAGGGGATGACCCCCTTGAGGTAAATTCCGAATCTGATGATGAGGACATGTCATATGATGAGCTATCTACTTTTTGTCATCTATTGCTTGAGAAATATGACATGATTAGAAAAGAAAATAAAAATTTGAAAAAGAACATTGCTTGCATGCATAAAGAACATGACTCATTTAGAGATAACATTGCATGCTTAGAAAAAGATAATAAAAGTTGGAAAAAGAAATTTGATTGCATGCTTAAAGAAAATGATTCTTTTAGATCTAAGATTGCATGCTTAGAAAAAGAAAATAAAGATTTGAAAAATGAGAATGTTTCCTTATTTTCAAAATTAATGATCTTTGTGAAGGGAACAATATTTTGAAAAATGATATTGCTATGGTGGAACAACAAAAAGAAAGTATTTTACAAGAAAATAAATCTTTAAAAAGAAAATTTGTTGAAAAAGAAAAGGATAATGTTTTTCAAAAGAAAAAGAAAAATGATTCTTTATCTCACCATGCTTTACATGCCACAACTAATGAGATTAAGAATTTGAAAAATAAAATGGATAGTTTGAGTTCAACTTTGAACTCTTGTGCTTTTAATCATTCTAGGTTGGAGTCAATGTTTTCAAAGAAACAAACTCCACACATTCATGCACATCATAACCATGCATTTGCTTATGTTGCACAACATGATAACACTCCTACACATAAGCATACTAAGGTGTACGTATGTACACATTGTGGCCGCAAAGGCCATTTAGCAAAATATTGTTTTGATAAGAAACCTCATTTATATTTTGCTAAGTATAAAAGATTTTGGGATCCTTGCAATAAAGCTAACCCCAAAGGACCCAAGAAAGTATGGGTACCAAAACCCCCACCCTTTGATTTTGATGTAGGTGAGGGCTCTCACAAAACGTGAGAGGATTGGTGCCTTGATAGCGGATGCAATGGACATGATGGACAAACTTTTGGATGCATTGCTATCAAGGAGATTTTGGTGGGAAAGACCACCATATTTGGAGCTTTGGAGTTGGTAACAATTTCTAAACTCCTACTTTTTTTGTTCATGCTTGTTCATCCATAATATTCATAGCATGTTCATGTTTTAAGATTTTATGTGCTTCATGTGGTAATTACATGCTTAGATGTAGAATGTATCAAACTTACATTTATACATATACAAATAGTGAACTACAATTGACTCATATATATAGTTGAACTTCATGCTCACTTGTATCCACTATAAGCATATGTATAGACTAGTTTTGATGATTCTCATTTATACATGCTTGGCCAATTTTTAATGCTTTACTTCATGTATATACATGTTCAATTCAAATCTAATAAATATACATGTATACCCGTGAGTCTCTTGCCTTCATGCAAACATCATTCATAGACTCTTTTAGATTTGGGATATGTATGTGTATTGTTAGGATTGGATTAATCATACATATACCATGAAGATTAGTGTTTTGATGAAAAATGATTTTTCGTGCTTTTGTTAAAAATGTGTCTTATGATCTTTTTGAACTTAAATGTCTATTTTCATAAAAATGCTATTTACATGATTGTTTAACACTCACATTTCTTGTTAAAATCATTTATGAGCCTAATAGACCATGAGTGCTTAAATTTTTTATGTATTTAGTTATGTTTATGAAAAACATATGATTTGATGTATTTGAAGGATCTTTAACTAGTTTGTCAAAAATCTATTTATACTAGTTATCTATTCTTCAAATAGTTTTTGAGATTTACACATGATCCTACTTTACAATAATTTGGATAAATTATTTTGTATTCTCAAGATTTGATGATTCATGATTTGAATATTAGTTTAAGTGTTAGCTTTTGTCAACACTAGGATTTATACTTGTACATATCATGGGCCACAAATAAATCTATTTATATTTGTGCTTGAATGCTTATTTGAACCCATGAAATGTACTTGTATTGCTTAGTTTTGATGATTCATACATCTTTAAACTTATATTCTCTCTTTGGATTTGATTTATGATCATGTGCTTTTCATTTCATGTATATGTGCATTTTGGCCAAACTTTAAGATATACATGTATACCTCTTGAGTCATTTGCCTTTCATGCAAATCTACATATATGGACTCAATTGCATTAGGGATATGTATGTATGCTTCTTGTGTTGACAAATATACATATACCTTGAAAAATAATTATTTTAAAATAAAGAAATTTTTGTGATGATTTTCATGCTTTCAAAAATTTATGTTTTAAAGGAATATTGAACTTTATTGCTATTTTTCATGATGCCATGTTCCACATAACACTAGTACACTCACTTCTTTTCAATATGGACTTTATGGATACTAGAGTGTTTTTAGTGCCTTGTGTTTCATTGATATTTCATGAAAAACTTTTGATTTATTCCTTGATTGAAGGATTCCGTACTAGTTGTTAAACACCTTCATTTAACTAGTTCGAATTCTTCATGTGGTAGATTATATGATATATACACTTAAGCTTAATTTTCAATTAGTATCATTGGATATTTTCAATTGGTATCAATTTGACCTCTTATGTATATACTCATATTTTTGCTTTCCCATATATGTATGTATCACCTTCAATTGATATTAGTTCTTCATACATATATATGATTTGTTGTGTGCTTGTATCTAAATGGACTTATATTTTTAAAGCACAAAGTTGTTAATGCTAAGCTTACTTCAAATCTTATTTATCTTCAAGCTTATGCATTGTATTTCATAATTGGTATCAAAATTCAAAATTTGGTTGTTCTACATTTGGTACCTTAAAAGAAAATATTGTATTTTAAGATATTTCAAAATTTTGTTTTCATAAGAAAATTTCAAAATTTTTAATTTGTATTGCCTATATGCAAGGAGAGCTTAACATCTCTTCTACATATAGATCTTCTTGATTGATTTAGATTACCCCTCCTTGATTTCTTTATTTTTGACAAAAGGGGGAGAAAATTTGTTTGATGTATTTTACTTTGAACCCTTTGTTGATGATTGACAAAAAGGGGGAGAAGAATTTGAGATTTTATATGCATGTCTTCCTTGTGTAAGGGGGAGAAGATTTTATGTTCATGTATATATGTTGTGGTTTGCAAATAATAGGAGAAAAAGATTTGATTTTGTGTTATCTCCATTCATTTGCATACATGTCATGTGCTTCATTGTCATATCTTTATCATTTATTTGGTATGCATGAGTTAAGGGGAGCTTCTTTGAAGCTTTACTTTAATCCATGCATATATAACTTCATGAGTTTTGTCATCATCAAAAGGGGGAGATTGTTGGCCCAAAGGCCTATCACCCTAGTTTTGATGATGATCAACTCATGAAGTTATATTTACTAATGATCTTGTGTTTAATTAGTGACAGATTCCTTACCAAGATCTTAGTAGGTGTGGAGCTTCAACAAAGGATTTAAAGACAAGTTGGAAGCTAGCACCGGTTGATTCACGAGCCTATGCATCAAGTACACATCTAGAGATGAGCTCGGTGGATTACTTTTGGACCAAGTCAAGAAGATGAGAAGCCTTCAAGGGAAGACTTCAAGAAGTTGAAGACTTGTGTCTAGGTATAAGATTTTGTTTTGTTTTAGTTAAAATGTAAAGGATAGAATAGTTGGTGGATTGCTCAAGTTCATATCACACACACACTCTTGATTTATATGTGTTTTTATAAAAGATTTTTAGTTCTAGAAAAATACCATTTTGGTTTTTGGTGTTTCAAATATACATGTGTTTTTAACCAAAACCATTTTAGAACTCTCGACTGTTCTGCTAATCTACTCGACACTCTTTTAGTCTTTTAGTCATAACTTTTGATTCTCTTATTCAATTAACATGATTTAAATTGCATTTTAAAGATGACTTTCAGAGCTACATTTAATATTCAATAATCGTTTTCTGATTTAAATGTTAAGAATGTCAAATATTGGGTTGAAGTCTGAAAAACAGTTTACAGTTTCTGATTTGATACCTTTTAGTATTTTATTGATAACTTTCAAATCCGAATTGATATTGATTTGATTTAAGTTGCATTAGAAAGAAAACTTCAATATCTACAAATTCATCCTATATACTTATTCTCAAATTCGAATGTTTTAGACCTCAAAACTGTGCTCCAAGTTAACCCATTGCACAGAGGTCGGTCGACCGGGCCGGTCGACCGACGTGCACAAAACTGTGCACGTTTTGTGCGGTCGACCGGGCCGGTCGACCGGAACTGAGAGCAGTGCTCTCTGTTCTTCCCGGTCGACCGGAGGCTGTAACGGTCAGATTTTTGACCGTTACCGGTCGACCGGCCGGTCGACCGGCAGCTCTGACAGACCCCAACGATCAGATTTTTCTGACCTCTATAAAAGGGGGTTTTGTCATTGTTTTGAGCCAAGATTTTAGGAGAGCTTTTGTCCAATTTTTCCCATTCTTTTCAGAAAGTTTTCTCCACATATTTGAGAGCAAATACTTCCAATCAAATAGGAAGAATTTATCAAGAGTGATAAAAGTGATTTCTTGAGTTTTTCACCATAGTTCTTTTCCTTGATTTCTCACACTACACTTGAGCATCCATTGTAATATCTATCCTATAGGAGAGTTGTAGTGAGAGTTTGTAATTGGTGATCAAGTGTTTAGATCACCAAGAGATCATTTCTTGTTCTTTGAGAAGGCGGACGGTTGTGTTCGCGGTTTGATTGAGGGTCCTAGTGAGGACTTGGTGTTGTTGGGTCCTAGTGAGGACTTGTAGCTTGAGGTGCGGCCTCGACGAGCCGGTGGGCTTGTGTTGTGTAAGGGACTAGAGAGTCCGAGGGCTTGTAGGTGTTGCGGCACCGAGGAGAGATCCGGTGGGATCTTGCATAGTGGAAATCCTTCGTGTGTCGAAGGCGGGGATGTAGAGCAAGTGTGCTCGAACCTCGAAACATACTCTTGTGTTTGCGATTGCTTACTCTATCTCTCTCTCTCTCTCTCTCTCTTTGTCTCTTTATATCTTGCATTACTTACATTGTCTTTACTTTTATATGCATGATATACCCTTGTGCTTGATTGTTATATAAATTGCGTGGGATTGTTGCTAACACTTGTATTCAACCAAGAGAGCCAACGCGGCACCTTAACCCATTTCAAGGGGAATCTAGAGGAGCTTGTCCAGAGCCCTTAAGGGGAATTCGGCAACACTCTTGGTTATACATAAGTGTTTAATTAAAAGAAGTTTTATTTGGTCATCTTAGTTTTAATTCCGCATCATTTGTTCTTAAGTGACCATTAGATTAGCCTTCACCTATTCACCCCCCCTCTAGGTGAACTTACAATTTGAACCTCTAATCTCTGTATAGTTTGCATGAGAGAATCTTGGTTTTTCATGTATCTTTCCATATTTCTTTCAAAGTCAGTCATTCTCCTTTCTAGTTGAGGATTCTGCAAGGAGGATTGTGTAGCTTGGTTGGGAAAGTTCTGTTGATAGTTTGAAAAGTTAGGTGATGGTTGAGAGAATTATTATGGAAATTGGAAAAGTTGGGTTGATGATTGGAAGAATTATTACCATGATGGAAGTGGCTAGCATGATTTGATCATGAATGGTCAGTGTTATTTTGGCTCCATGAGAAATTAGGGTGATTTCTCCAGCTAGGATTGTACGTTGGTACGTAAGGATTATTGTTCGGCCTTGAAAAGGCCACATTCATCGGTTCATGGTATTGTTGCTGAGCCTGAAACACAGGGCACTCCTCGAACACATGATTCATGGCTTGACAGTAAGTGCAACCTGGAGTTGAAAATTGGTTTGGGCTGACTTGATTGACTGGACTTGGTTCCTTCGTTTCTAGAGATTCTAGTCTTCTAACTAGGTTAGCTAACTTAGCCTCATTGGCTATGGATGATTCGATAGAATGGAGACCTCCTTTTGAAGATATGGAGTTAGGATTCCTAGATGTCTCACTAGTAGGTTCCCATTGGATGGTCTTTTCAGCTAGGTTTTCATACAAATCCCATCCTTCATTTTCATCCTTCTGCAAGAATCCCCCTTGGCACATACTTTCTAAGAGGGTTTTGGTAGAATAGTCTAAACCGTCATAAAGAATTTGGCATTGTCGCCATTTCTCTATTCCATGATGTGGACATTGGATAAGGAGGTCTTTAAAGCGTTCAAAGTACCTCCAGAACGGTTTACTCGGTTCTTACTTGAATTGCATGATTGTCTTCCTAATGAGAGCGGTCTTATGAATTGGATAGAATTTCTTCAAGAAGACCTTGATGAAACCATCCCAAAATGTGATAGAACCGGCCGCTAAGCTGTAAAGCCACTTCTTTGCTAGGTCCTTAAGTGCGAAAGGGACAAATCTCAACCTAATAGCATCGTCTACAAGGTGTGGGATTTTCATCATTAGACATACTTCCTCAAATTCTCTTATGAAGAAGTAAGCATCTTCGGACTCTAAGCCGTGAAACTTGGGGAGTGTGTTGATGAATTGAGACTTGAGCTCAAAATTGTATTCACCAACCGATGGAAGTAGAATGCAAGATAGAAGTGAGGTTCTAATGGGGTAGAACCTATCCTGCAATGATGTTGATTGAGCCATTACCGGATCTGGTTTTGGTTCAAACTTGGGTGGTGATGTGTTTCTAGTCAACCTGGATGAATTAGGGTCTCTCGACCACACTTGCATGCACAAACACAATCACAATCACAAACAAGTTTACCAACAGTCAACAAGAGTAATCAACCAAGCCTAGTCTAAGGTAACCTCGACCTAGACAACTCCTAACTGGTTAATTGTCCACAGGAGGTATAATGTAGACTTTGACTACAAGCTAATCAGCCAGGTCAGGGTAAGATTGGTGGGAGGTTATCCGTCAAAGACGTTCCTTAATTAAGTAACCACCAATCTTCAGGCTTTCGGCCCTCAATCTCCTTCCTAGACACTGATTTGGCAGGAGTCAATTTCCAACACTTTCCCCCTTAGGATAATCTCCTAATGAGTTCGAGATGTCCCTAAGGCCAACGTCTATCAGATTTTACTTAGGCTTAGGTTGTGCGTGCTTGGAGATGGTTTGTGGGCTAAAGAAGGGTAATGACTTCCCCACCTTATCTTGAATTGGGTTTTGCCCTTAGAGTTAATTGTGCAAAAGTGTGCAAGATATAGAAAAGTAACATTCAAAGTAAAATATCACCCAAGAATGTTTCCTAAACTATATGCTATGCATACGTACCTTGTCTCCAGCTCTCTTCAACAGTAATTGTAAAGTAAACGTAATTAGACAAATGCCTAGAATGTAAGTCTAAACGTTTTTTAAGCAATTAACAATCACTCAAATTACTGTTGGATTAAAACAAGGATGATGAATAGCAGATATAGCAAGAATATAACATACAAAAACTTAATTTTTATGCGAGCAATATGTCCTGCAAAAAAGAGTTTTAGTAGTTCAATGAAAATTTCAAATTTTGCAACGCAATTTCTTGAAATTCTGTTTCCTACTTTCGAGAGTAGGGGTACAGAATTTGCAAGTCTTCTCTTGCAAAGCTTGAATGCTAGATCTGAATATTCAAGTCCCTGAAACAACACACAAAACTTGTTAAAAAAACAAATACACCGTTTCCTCCCCGGCAACGGTGCCAAAAATTGATTGCTAAAATGAAAGAACAATCAAAGAGTTTAAGAATTTACCGTATAGCTTGTGGCTAACGGGTCGCGTCCACGGGGAGGAATGCGATGGAAGCTTTTCGGTGATTCGTTTAAAAACAAAGAATTGTGTTCGTTTTTTAATGGAAAAAGAGAATGGAAAGAAAGAGATGATTAAAAGAGAAATTGCAACTTTAGAGAAGGCTTTGGAGAAGGTGATTTAAAAATCTCGAAAATTGTTTTGTTGATTATAATAAGGAAGAAAATCTGGGCTCACTATCTCACTACTCAATCGTTCATTCTTCTATTGAAATCCTAAGTGCCTCAAATTGATCATAGGCAAAACTTAAAGTTGATTTTTAGAAAGTTTGAAGTAAAGCACATAAGATGGTTGGAAGAGTTCACTCTTTTCTTTGAAAAATCATTTAGAATCGAATGTTAAATCAAGAAGCGCGAAGAAGCAAGAATGAACTAAAAACAGTTCAAGAAACGTTCATGAAAGAAGTAAGAGTTTAAAGTCCAAACCCATCCTCATGTGCCTTTAAGAACACTTTCAAGAAGAAAGGCTTTAAGTAAGGCATGCAAATGATTCATTAGGTATTTTTCTTTAAAACCAGAAGAGAAGAAGAGCTAGAGAGAGTTACAATAGTGAGCTCAGAATACTGTTTTAGTTACTCATAGAAAATAAAGAAGAAAGCAAATAAATAATGCAAGACATACCGTAATACGAATGAAAGAAAAAGCAGCTCGATTCTTGTATTGATGTCACTTCAATCTTCAAGTAAAAGCACTCAATTCCTCTCTCTCACAAGTATATGTACTGAACTACAAATTGAAAAACAAGAATACAACTTTTGCACTATCTAACAAAGAGCCTAAATCCTTAAAAAATAAACACAAATTCTAATCCTCGTCTTCGCTCCTTTTTGCTATGTTGAAACTGGTATTTATAGGGAAAAACTAAAAGGGGAGGATCTCGGGAAGATTGGGGGAGCAAACGCTCCCCAACAGATATTACTTGGTCGCGGAAACGTGGCTTGGGCCGCGTTTTCGCGGCCTCCTGGTTTGTTGAATATCCCTTATCTTCTTCTGTTTTTCTTGTTTCTGCTCCAAAAGTTGACGAAACAGCCTTTGATTGTTTGGCTTCAACCGTTTGATTCAGGGGAGATTCTTCTCAACCGGTTTTCAACCTCTCTGATATGCCCTGATTCCTTGATTTCGAAGTTATTCTGAGTTAAATCAGAATTTGGTAGACTTTTGGGCTTGTTTCTCTTTCCTTTCTTTTAGCAATTGGGCCTACATTTAACAGAGAAAAAGAAGACTTATTAATAGGATTTATTAGCTAAAAAGTATGGTAAGGTGACAATGTACATGCAATATATGTGAATAATCATGATGCAACCCATATAAAACTGTTTGGGTTCTCGAGAAGTTGTTTAGAACTTCACGTAGAGGTGAAGAGTTGTGCCCGATTGAATCTTCACGTAGAGGTGGAGAGGCTTCACGTAGAGGTGGAGTGTTGTGGCCGATTGGACTTCACGTAGAGGTGAAGAGTTGGACTTCACGTAGAGGTGAGGTATTGTGATCTCGATGAACAGATTGATCTTCTGATGGGAAGATGTTGAGCTTACATAAGGAGTGGTGTGCATCTAGTTGTGAAGCCGATAATGGTGTTTGGTGTGCTCTACGTACACTTGGTTGGACCGTCAGCTGAAGACATGTAGACTAGATAGAGCTAGTCAGTTGGAGAGTCAGCGTTGGCTCATGATGAGTTCTTCGTGAGGTCGTGAAGTTGCGGAGTAGGAGCCTCGTTCAGTGATCGGCATGTATGGAAGTTCTCCTAAGGTGAAGTATTGGGAAGGCATGTGTGGTGCATTCCAGTGTATAGCTGAGCTACAGATTTCAAGCCGAGATCGTGTGTCGATTTCGCCGAGATCGTGTGTCGATTTCGCTAGGTGATAGACTGGGGTACGTTGGAGATCGGCTCAGATTTGAAAAATCTTCACCGAGGTGGAGAATTGTGGGAGAGAGGAGATAGAGGAGATGGAGGAGATGGAAGAAGATAGCACAGAAATCGAACGACAAAGGAATAAGGAACGGCGTATGGAGCAGGAAATTTGTGCTCCCGGTCGATGTCCCGGTCGACCGGTGGAGGAGGCCGATCGACCGGCCCGGTCGACCGGCGTGCACGAGCATGCACAGGTTGGAGCGGTCGACTGACCCCGGTCGACCGACTGAAGTGGTCTCGCTCTCGGGTAGGCGCGGTCGACCGGGCCGGTCGACCGTGGCATGGGTCGGTCGACCGGGGCCGGTCGACCGACAGACGCGGCTGGAGTTTCCTTTTAGAATTCGAATTCCTTTTCTGATTGGGATTGAATCCAACCTGGGTTTTCATAAATCCAGGGACTCTGTGGCTATAAATAGGTGCTAGAGGCCTCATGTATTGTATCCCTGAAAATCCCTAAGAGAAATCCCTTGCCTCTCTCAAGAATTCTTTCTTATAATTGTTTGTATTGATTGTTGAATCAATAAGCTCTCTCTCTCCCTTGTCCCGAGGACGTAGGCACGTTGGCCGAACCTCGTTAAATTTGTGCGTTGATTCCTTTTCTCTATTGGTTGCTGTTCCTGCTGAGTTGGTGTTTCTCCGGCTGAATCAAGTCTCCGCTAGGAGGGCGGATTCCTCAAGATCAAGTGGTGGTTGTGTGTCTCTTCTTCCGCGAACCGCTACGTACAACGAGTGGGTGTCTGGGGGGCACCACATGGAGAAGATACATCATCGTGGTATTGACCCATGAAGGAGGGTACCTTGGCTGATCAACTGGCAGGGACAATCTAGACTTACAGAGTAGCTCAAATTGGTAGGTTAGTAAACTGATTCAAAATAACTCATGGCTTTCTCCCCTTTCTCCTCCCCTCCCTTTGTTGGGATTTGTGTCAAACAAATAGTCCCGCATCGGCTAGACGTGAGGATGGTCTTGGGTTTATAAGGATTTGGGCAACTCCACCTAACAGACTAGTCTTTTGGGATGGTGCTCCGAGTCCAACAAGTGGTATAAGAGCCATGGCCCGAACTTAGTCGTGTGTGTGGGTGATGTTCGACGATGTTCGACCCTGCACAGCAGTTGGACTCTTGGGCCTGGAGATGTTTCATCAGCTAATTTGGTTTCCTAGGCATTGCCCTAAAATGGCCATGTGCCGACTAAGAGCCTTGCAGATGAAACTCTTAACAAAAGACAGATTCACAAAACTTGGAATCATCCAGGATAATGTTTGTGTTCTGTGTAACACACAACCTGAAACTCTTGACCATCTTTATTTTGAATGTAGCTACTCCAAGTACATTTGGGCTCTGTGTAGGTTGAAGTTGGGGATGGATCAGAATAAGCAAGGGCTACTGAAGAAGCTAGAACATTGAAGACTTGGTTTCAATACAAAATAAAAACTACAGCCATTGCAAAATTAGCACTGGTTGCAGTAGTATGGAACATTTGGAAGGAAAGTGATAGCAGGGTCTTCAACAAGAAAGGTACCTCTAGAACCCAAAGGTTCAAGTGTATAGTGCAAGACATTACAGACCTCCATCAATGGGGTGAAGAAAGGAATGATAAAAAGCGGCAGTTGCAGACGTTTGGGAGCCGGGATGAAATTTTTTTGCAGAATTTGCATGCAATCAGCCGGCATCACACATGTACTATATTTTTGCTTATATGTTGGATGTATGGGGTCTTTTATTTTGTTATTGTGGTGCTCTTTTGATGGTTGTGTAGATACTGCCACAAATGTAAGTTATTGACACAATCTGAGTCTCAATGAGGTTGTTTTGTACATTTTGACACCCCACGATATTCGTCTACTATTGCTTGCCACAAATGTAAATCATTGGCACAATCTGAGTTTCATTGAGGTTGTTTTGTACATTTTGACACCCCACGATATGGGTCTACTATTGCTTGCCGCTAAGAATGGGTGAGGGCCATGACCCTATCGCCATTTTTCAAGTGACACAGCAAGAAAGGCATGTGGCCCTAGAGGTGTATATCAACAGAAATTATTTTATTTTTTTTTAAAAATAAATGTATATAGGTATATGTACCTCAGCCGCCAGCTGAGAGAACTCTCTTAGCTGGCACTGCGACCTGGTCGCAACCCACTGTGACCTGGTTGCAGTCCTAAAAAATTTCACATATTTTCAGTCTAATTAGCACTACGATCATGATAGCAATCCTGACAAAAACACGGCGACCATGGTCACAGTCCTCGCACTGTGACCATGGTCGTAGTCTTTACAAAAATACTGCGATCATGGTAGCAGTTCTCACAAAAATACTGCGACTATGGTATAAGTCCTCACAAAAATATTGCGATCATTGAAGCACTGTGACCAGGATCTATTGCTGAGATTCAGCCATATTGCCCCAGCTATGAGAGTCTCAGCTGGCGGCTGAGGTATTATTTTTCTTATATATATATATATATATATATATATATATATATATATATATATATATATATAATATATATATATATATATATATATATATATATATATAGGGGTTACTGTACCTCAGCCTGCAAGCTGAGAGAGTTTCTCAGCCAGCGGGACGTGGCTGAATATATGCCACACATCGGCCGCAGTGTGTTGGCGTCAAAAAAATCAAAAAAATCCCGCCTAAACAATCATGAAACAAATTGACAAAAATACCCCTTTTTTAAGTCTAAACTGGAATAAAGTCATGAACAAACAAAATTTCAGTTGAATATATCTACAGTTATAAAATTCGTAATTTAATACATCGAAAAATATAATTAAAAAAATGGATCAATATAATGTAAAATAAGCAGAAGCATTGAAAATTTAAAAAACATGCCATGGTCGCAGACGTAATACAATATAACAACTGCGACACAGTCGCAGTCACTAGTCGCACTCATAGTATAACAAAACGTTTTTATGCGACCTAATACAATATAATTTCAATTTTATATGACAACTGCGATACAGTCGCAATCACTAGTCGCAGTCATTGTATAACAAAACTTCTTTATATAACGTCTGCGACCCTAGTCGCATTCTATCGTACAACAATGCGACCTCCTTCAGTACTGCGACCAAAGTCGCAATCTTCTTTCCCATGCCTTATGTAAAAGATTTTTAATATGCGACTAGGGTGGATTAGCCATGCGACCCTGAGATCAATTCGCGTATATCAAATCTTATAAAAATTACTATATTAATTACACTGAATTAAATGAAGTAATTAATATTCTTTCTACCGTGATACAACAACAGTCTAGAAAAAGAGATGCACTAATATTAATCTCGAGAAAGGAAAGATGTGCACCATACGTAATCTAAAGATATAGGCAAACAATTCTATAAAAAGTTAATTTGTAGTTCATGTATTAAACCTCTGGAAAAAAAAAGAACTCTTCGGATTCTCCCGCAATAAATCTTCAATTAAATATTTTTTTTTTACCACTTCTTACCATACTCAACCATCACCTGTAACAATTATTATTCCTATTCATGTTCTTCCATAATATTGACCTTTATATAATGCTTGTTACTAATATATTATCTCATACCTAAAAACTATATTTTGCTCTTCCTTTTCAATTTGATTTCAAAAACTTCCAAAAAAAAATTCATTCTTGAATCATGACTTCCCCATCTTCTTCCTCTGAACACTTAGATTTCAACTTCAATCGTTCCCCCACCGGTCCTTTGTCTTTAGGATACTCTAGTGAATCTGATACCAGTCTGGACTTCACTCCTTTTGACTATCTCACTACATCAAATAATGTATTAATTGATCTTCCTATTCATGATGATAATGAAGTTTTCATGTGGGTTAGTGAAGAAGACATTATTCCTCTGCCACTTGACGGAGACATGCTTGATGAAAGCATGTCCTCTGATGCTGTAGGCTCGCTTCCTAGCAACGGGTCAGACGAAGAGCTTGATAGAGACGATCCATTCTAGGAGTTCATCGGTGAAAAAAAAAAAACCTCAAAAACAGAAAGATGATGAGGAAATAAGTGATGAAGAGGAAGAGCAGAAGAATGAAGACGATGAATCTGCTTATGATGGTGATAATGACGAGGATTAGGATTTCCTGATCTTCTGATATTCAATTATATTTTGTCTTCTTTTAAAAGCTTTTAATTCTATTTTTTTGTAAGGTCTCTTTCTCACTATATTAACTTATAAGCTCTTTTAATTACATATCCAAACTGCGACTGCTGCTCTTAAACACTGCGACCATAGTCGCAGTCCTACTACGGATGCAATAATTAAAAATAATTCATACGTTATAGGCGGCTGAGATAAAAGATACGGTGAACTACGACTATAGAATCAGTCCTTATTCAGACAACAGTCAAAAATAAAGAACAAAAAGAATATAAATAATACGTAAACTGTGATTATACTATCGCTCTCGTTAAATACTGCGACCATAGTCGCGGTACTGCGATCATAGTCGCAGTCCATGGTCGCATAATATATGTAAAAACCAATTAATTGTTCATAGGAGAATCGGACAAACATTCAGAAATTATACGAAGGACAGTATTTGATGACTAACGGTTGACAATTTATGGTCGCAGTTACTTAATCATTTATCAGTTTCCAATGCGACTATGGTCGCAATAATGTACTGTTTTGGAGTTCAAAGTAATTTAAAGTTATAGTGTACTAACTTTTAAACTGTTTTGGATAACTGAACAGTCACCTAGGAAGTATATAATTTTTGGGAAAAGGTAGAAAATAAGTTTGGGAGATATTCACGTGGTTTGAGAGCTTAAACCCTGTGGAATTCCGGGATTAAAAATATATAAAGGGTCATCAGCAAAGGATTAAAAACATACTAAATTATTTTTGCTTAAACTCGTTACTCTCACTGTTCGGAAAATAGATTCAAAAAATGTCTTCTCCACCGTCTTCACCGGAAAGAAGCCAATCATCTAATGATGATTGGATGTATAATTCTGAAGATATGCCTCGCTATGGGTCAGAGGATAAGCTTGATACAGACGACCCGTTCTGGGAGTTCATTGATGAACCAAAATACAAACATGAAGAGGAAGAAAGCGAAGAGGAGATTGTCGCTGAAGAGGAGGAAGGGACGGAAAGCGATACGGAAGACGAAAGCAGTCATACTCTTGACGACGAATCTGATTACGATGGTGATGATGAGGATTAGAAGTTTAAAAATTGTATTTTGTTTTTTTAAATATATATGAATCTGTTTTCTAAGGTTAATTTTAAAATGAAGGTTGCGACTTTGATCGCAGTTGTTGGCCGAGTCTTAATAAAATACACTGCGACCTTGGTCGCAGTTGCTGGTCTTTAGTATTAATCAACAACAACACTGCGACCTTGGTCGCTATGCGTGTTAATATAAAGGAAACACCTACCTAACGTACTGCGACCTAAGTCGCAGTCATTGTACTGCGACCCTAGATTGCAGATGCTGGCCCTCTTTATCAATAACAACATATGCGTGTTAATATAAAGGAAACACCTACCTAACGTACTGCGACCTAAGTCGCAGTCATTGTACTGCGACCCTAGATTGCAGATGCTGGCCCTCTTTATCAATAACAAGATATGCGTGTTAATATAAAGGAAACACCTACCTAACGTACTACGACCTAAGTCGCAGTCATTGTACTGCGACCCTAGATTGTAGATGCTGGCCCTCTTTATCAATAACAACATTGCGACTTTGGTCGCAATTAACCATGTACACTGCGACCAAAATCTCTGTCTACATTATATACACAAAAAAATAAATTATATAGGAGAACCTAGATCTGACAAAGAGAGGTAAGGAAATAGGGGAAAAAAAAATAATTATAATCAATAACCTAAATCATATAAAGAGCGGCAAAAAGAAAGGGGGAAAAAATAATAATAAATAAGTCTGACAACGTGCGCTCCAAAAATTGCCTTTTGGGCAAAAAATAATAAACAATAAGGAAAGTTAAAGAAAAAGTAGCTTTTCATAAGGGGTATTTGGTAATTTAACTTCTTCCGATAAGCGGGCCGCAAGTTAGTGAGGTGACAAATTGAGCCACGTCCCCGCAGGCTGAGAGAGTACTCTCAGCCCGCGGGCTGATATACATTTTTCTCATATATATATATATATATATATATATATATATATATATATATATATATATATATATATATTATATATATATATATATATATATATATATAGAGAGAGAGAGAGAGAGAGTATACCACTTTTCCCTTGAAATATAAAGAATGCTAATACAAGATGCTCACAATATTGATTTATTTTTAGGGTATTTTAGGCTTGTACCATTCAAATCTTCCAAATTTAAAAATCCCCCGACAACACACACACACACACACACAGAGAAATGTACCTCAGCCGCCAGCTAAGAGACTCTCTAAACTGGTGGCGACGTGACTGAATCTCAGTCACAGATCCTGGTCGTAGCGCTACCATAGTCACAGTGTTTTTGCGAGGACTGCTACCCTGATCGTAGTGTTTTATGAGGATTACTATCATAGTCGCAGTGCTAATTAGACTAAGAATATTTGAAATTTTTTAGGATTGCGACCAAGGTCACAGTGATAGCTGAGAGAGTCTCTCAGCCGGCGGCTGAGATACAAATAACTCTCTCTCTCTATACACACACACACACACACACAAATAATTCAGCGAACCCAACAGGGTCTTCAAACAATCCAATTTTTCCTTGGAATTAGATGATATTATCTTATCTGGTATATTCTATTTTTAGATCAGATAACTTCTAGAACCTTTAGATTTAAATCGATCCCTTTTTTTTGAACTTTTGGATTTAATTGGATAAATTTCATACTTATCTTCTCCTTATCATACCCTACATGAATTAAGACATTAAGACAAGTTATTTGCAATATTCTTACTGAATATGTATGAATGTATTAATATTTATACAATATATGTGTTCAAACATACCCCCACGCTTATCTTTTGCCCGTCCTAATGTATTAATGTATTAATAAGAAGTAGAGCTAACCTAACCTAACTCACTTTCTTAAGAATCACGGTTGCACTTAGCACGTGCAACAAGCCATTAAACCTCTAGGTTACCCACAGAGGACGAATTTTATCTCGTGAGAATTTACAGTAGATTGCACCCACAAAATCCATAAAGAAAAAACAAAGTGTTAGTATTTTTGAAAAAGCATTTTGAAGTAAAAAATATTAATGTAAAAATTTAAGTAATCTGTAAGTCATAGGATTATCAAAACTTAGTCATTCCGAAACTTAGTCTCTCTTCAAAAACTTATTTTCAATCATGGTAAGGATTAAAATTGTATTTATCATCTAGTCTATTATTTTACCTTAAGTCATATGCACCTTGTGACCGTGAAAATTTGACTCGGGATTCTTCAACTTTAACCCTTATGCCTTATTATTTTTTTATTTTTTACATTTATGGCGGTAATATCCTTAACTCTATTAGGCTTTCTAATTCACCCATGTAACGAGCTTTTAGTCGGTCACTCCCAAACTGGACGATTTTAGGGCACCGGGTGAAAAAAACACCCCAACGACTTAGGACTCGAGCAAACAAAGTCACAAAAAGGATTTTTATTTATATGAACCACTTTTAGGCGTGAATAATTATACTTCATGAGGCACAAATATACAGCTTAGTCAGAAAATTATTTATATATATTTTTTTTATTTTTTTATGAGGCATAAGAATCTTTGTTTTAAAACCCTAAGTGTGTATATAAAGTGTGCATATTTTATCAAGGTAAAAATCAGGACTAAATTACTTTTTCAATCTTTCTTCCTAACCTCAAAATCAAGCAAATAATTTTATTTTGATCAAGTATAAGAAATCCTAATTATGATCTTCTTATTTTAAAATTAACTTAATTTCTTACAAAAATAAGTCAAAGTATTATTTTCTTTTGAAAAAGTTTTTAAAGAAAGGATTTTTTTAGATTAGTAAAGTTAGATGTTTAGTAAACCCTCCCCCACACCTAACTCATGCATTGTCCTCAATATATGAATGAAATGCAATAATACATGAAAAAGAAGAAAGAGAAGGAAAA
>JAVJIF010025900.1:0-78950 GCA_038442645.1 Agave tequilana
GTGAGAGTAGCGGTACCTTGGAGTGGATGCGTTCCGTACTTAAAGGAAACATTTTGGATGCATTACTTTCAAGGGATGTTTGGTGGAGAGGACCACCTTGTTTTGGAGACATGGAGAGTTGCCTCATAGGTTTTGGTAACGGTCTCTTACTCCTTATTTATTTATGCATGCTTTTCATGTTCATTATTTATAGCATGTTTTGTAGATTATTATGATAAATGCTATGCTTATTAGATCCTTGACATGCATGTATAGTCTTTTGAGACACACATGTTTAATATGGATCATATTTTTGTATTCTCACCTTTGTTTAGCTATCATGTTTATCATAGGTTTAATAACATGTGGATTTACATAATAGTCATGTTTATGTTTATCATGTTGATTTATGATTTGTTTTATGCTTCATGATTTGAATATATGTTTTAAATGTTAGTTTTCATTAAGACTAGGTATATATTTGTGCATATAATGGGCCACAAATAAATCTATATATGTTTGAGCTTGAATGCTTATTTGTTCCCACTAGATGTGCTAGTATAGTCTAGTTTTGATGATCCATGCATTTTAAACTTGTATTCCCATTTTTGGATTTGTTTTATGATCATATGTTTTCATTTCATGTATATGTCTATTTTGCCAAACTTTAAGATATACATGTATACCCCTTGAGTCATTTGCTTTTCATGCAAATCTTTATTATGGACTCAAATTGTGTTTAGGGATATGTATGTATACTTTTTGTGTTGACAAATCATACATATGCCCTTAAATGAAACTTGTTTTAATGGAATTTAAAGTTTCATATTTTTGTGTTTATATTTAACTTCATGTATATGTCCATTTTATCTAAATTATTATTATACATATACATCCTTTGAGCCACGTTCCTTGATGCATATATCTTTGTGGACTCGTTGTTTTTGGATATGTATGTATACGTTAGTTTGTATAGGACATACATACCTTGAAGATTAAATAGTTTTGATGATTTTCATGTTTTCATGTTTTAAGGAATAATGAGCTTATTGTCCATCTTTCATGATTATGATCTTCACATCTTACTTGTACACTCACATTTATTGTTTACTCATGTGTTTGTTTTCATGAGTCATATTTATGCTTAATTGATTATGAGTGTTGATTATCATGTGGATTTCATGTTTCATGAAAAATAATTTTGTTTTATTCCTTACTTGAAGGATTTCGTACTAGTTTATAAATTTTTCATATAACTAGTTCGTATTCTTCATTTTGGTAGAGTTTTCAAACACACTTTATTTTTCAAATCTATTTTTTTTTGAAAACCCCTACCATCCAAGGGCGGTTGGTTGGGAGAGACCATGCCTCATGTATGCTTTATATTGAAAATTATTTTAAACTTGTGCATGAATGGGTGGTAGTTATATGATGTATACACTTGATCATTATTGTTGTTTTAATTGGTATCATTGGACTCTTTCAATTGGTATCAATTTTGACCCTTCTTGTATACTCTATATGTTTGTTTGTATGTATGCTTTCATTTAAAGAATATCAATTTCAATTGGTATCTATTTTTCATACATATATATGTTTTATTTGTGCTTATTATATCCCTATATCTTTAAGCACAAAATCTTGTTTATGCTAGTGCTTGAGCTTTAACTCTGTTTCAATTGATTAGTTTTCAATTGCTTTTCATTGGTATCTTATTTCAAGCCTATAAATGTGTTTTGTTGGTATTTCATAAAGGGGGAAAATTCGATTTTCATGTTTACAATTGGTATTTGTATTTTCACTCCCTTGCTTTACGATAGAAAATAAAATTTTAAATTGATATCATATACTTAAAAAGAAAAATACTCTCTTTTGATATCAAGATGTTTATTTAAATGTTTTTAAAATTTGGTATCTCAAAATTTTGTTTAAAAAAAATAATAAAATACAAAAGTTTTGATTTGTATTGCCTATATGCAAGGAGAGCATAACATCTCTTCTACTATAGATTCATGATGAGTGTATCGTATATTGAAGAGTTTGACAATCTATTCTTTATGTGATACACGTGTGTAGGGGAGCTTCACATCTCCTCTTATTCATTGCATAGTATACGTTATGTGAATTAGGGCTTGTCATCCTTCCTTCATGTAATGTATCTATGTAGGGAAGCTTCCCATCTTCCTCTTCATGAATATATATGGCATATACCATTTATTTGTTGATCTATATTTACTTTCAATTGGTATCAAGATGCTACTTTGACATATTTTCAATTGATATCTTAATTGATTGTCACCCCTATTTGGATTTTGTTTTTGTTTTAGACAAAGGGGGAGAACATTGTCTTTATTAACCCTTTTGTTGATTCATTATTTCGAACAAAAAGGGGAGAAAAAAATTTATTGATTTGGTTTTGCTTTTACCCCTTATTGATGATTGTTTCTTTGTATTAAAAAGGAGAGAAGATTTTGTTGTTTTGGTTTTTACCCCTTTGTTGATGATTGACAAAAAGGGGGAGAAAGATTTTGAGTTTAATTTAGTTTATATATGCATATTTATGTTTTGCATATATTAAGTTTAATTTAGTTTAATTTTAATTGGTATCTAGAGCATGTTTTGTTTTTGAACATTTCATTGGTATGTGAGCCTTTTTTATTGTTTATGCATATCTATGCATGTTTCATATTTCATATTCATTGCATATTTATTGTTTATTTGTTTATGCATGAGTTAAGGGGGAGTTTCTTTTAAGCTTAACTTTAATCCATGCATATATAACTCCATGAGTTTTGTCATCATCAAAAAGGGGGAGATTGTTGGCCGGAGGCCTTCCTTTCAAGTTTTGATGATGATTAACTCATGTAGTTATGTTTACTAATAATCTTGTGATTTTAGTTTCAGATCATGTAACAAGATATTAGTTGGTGATTGCTTCAAAAAGAGGAGTTTGGAAGCCTTCGATTGGTGATTCCCGAGCCCGAGCATCAAGATGATACATAGCCATGCTTGTTGGATCACGGTGTTTGGACCGAGTCGACTTGAAGATGAAGATCATCAAAGAGACTTAGGTATGAAAATCACCTAGAGGGGGGGGGGTGAATAGGTGATAATGCTAATCAATGCACAATATAAAAATTATGAAGCAACAATCTCACAAAGCAAGTGAATATAGCAATGAATATAGAGATCAAGTAATAAGAGCAAGAAAATAGAGCAAGAAATAAGAGCAAGTAAACCAAACGCAAACACCGAGATTTGTTATCGAGGTTCGAGCACCCAGCTCTACTTCCCCGCCTCCCCCAGAAGGATTCCAACCACTTCCACTATCACAAAGATGTCACAAATACACCGGAGTACCCAACTCCACAATCTCAAGTACAAGCAATCTCTGAGTAGTCAAAAGACCACAAACTCTCTCTTGCAAAATTCTCTTCCCTTACAAAGATCCTTAGAGAATAATGAGTAGGAATGAAGCTATTGTGTGTAAGGAGAAAGAAAAAGAAATCAGAGAGTTCTTGAAAACACTACAGAAAATGAGAGAGAATTTCAGCACAAAAATCAAGAAACCAAGTCTTTTTGAATGCCTTAAACTTTTGAAAATTTTGAGAATTTTTCTAGTGACCAACCTCTCCCTAAACACCCCTATTTATAGGAGAGGGCTAGGGTTAGGAGATAAAACATATTTAAGGCTAATCAGAAAGTATTAGAACCAAAACATGTCACTTAAACATACTTAAGTGAGAAAAGGACAAAAATAAACCAGCTCAGAAAACTAGCCGTTACTGTTCAAACGGCTAGCTCGGTCGACCGGCCCGGTCGACCGCTAGTTCAAAGAAAATAGCCGTTGCAGGTTACGGTCGACCGCCGGTCGACCCAAACAAACAGAGAGCTCTGCTCTCAGACTGGTCGACCGGGACGGTCGACCGTCCAAAGTCTGCCAAACGTGCACAGATTTGTGCACGTCGGTCGACCGACCCGGTCGACCGACTTCTAGCCAAGTCGACTTATCAGAAGACTAGTCGACTGGATGAAGTCTGGAACAGAAAACTGGGTCAGAAAATAGTTTTAAAAATATTTTGAAAAATCTTTTAACACTCCTAAAAATCACCAAAAATAGTTTTTATCATTTTGCATTGATATATAAACATGTGGTAAAAAGTTTAGCTCAAATATCAATCAATATGAACTATTTTTGTCTCTTTTCATTTTTACCAAAAATCAAAAACTGTATTTTCTAAAACTTGGATTTTGAATAGAAAATACGTTTTGTCCAAAACTCTTCCAAATACAAAAACATGATATTTGAACATCTTGAAGCATGATGTATATGGATATAATCCTATATACATGAAACATATATATATCATAGTTTTTGTCATTAATTCCAAAATAAGTTTTGTTAAAACACAAAACTTAAAACACATGAATAGGTAAATCAAAGTAAGTTTGTAGGTTGAAGATTGTATACAAACTATTTTTGTACATGTTATAGGAAATATGTTTGGAAACAATATGTACGCAAAAACGTGTGTGATAGAGCTTCAAACCTATTCACTATTCTTTAACAAAACTCTAAACTAAAAAACAAATCTAATAAATTATCTTGAGCAATCTTGAAGTCTTGAGTCATGCGATCCTTTGTTAGAGCCTTCTCTTCTATGTTCCTCCCTTGATGTGCAAAAAGCCTTCTTTGCTTCATGAACCTAGAAATTCTTGCCATAGCTAAGCAATGGCCTCCAATATGATACTAACCTGAAACTTATCTTAAACAAACTAATTAGTACCAAATATCTCTTATTTGTTTTGTTATCATCAAAACTCTAAACAAATGGAGAGTGTAACATTTTGGGCCAACAATCTCCCCCTTTTTGATGATGACAAAACTAATAGGCTATAAACAAAAGTATAGGGGAGGAGAAAGCTCCCCCTCAAATTATGCTATATTAAACAAAGAAAAACAATGTAATTGTAATTTGCAAGTAAACATCATGAAACCAAAAATAAAAAACACTTCATGAAAACACATCAAAAACTCAAACATATATAAAAACACATCAAAAACTCAAAACATATATAAAACACATCAAAAACTCAAAACATATATAAACTCATATGGAACCAAAACCATATGTGCTCATATTTCCATACATAAACTCATTCTCCCCCTTTTGTCATACATCAAAAAGGGTTAAGAAAACATTTTTATTCAATAACACAAACATTAAGTTCACCACAAATGAATGAAAATCTAGCAAAATCAAGTGGTTAGTGAAAATATCGACAAGTTGCAAATCCGTAGAAACATAATCAATATCTATATCTCCTTTCTCAAAATGATCTCTAAGAAAGTGATATCTAATCTCAATGTGCTTGGTCTTACTATGTTGATTTGCATTCTTTGTCATATGTATAGTACTAGTATTATCACAAAATATTTTTATATGGTTATAATGCAAATCATAATCAAGGAGAGTATGTTTCATCCAAAGGACTTGTGCACAACAAGCCCCCGCGGCAACATACTCCGCCTCGACGGTTGAGAGAGCTACGGAATTTTGTTTCCTAGAGGACCATGAAACAAGACAATTACCAAGAAATTAACATGTCTCACTAGTACTCTTTCTATCTACTCTACAACCCGCATAGTCGGCGTCCGAATAACTTGTCATTGAGAAATCTCCGGTTTTCGGATATCATAGACCCATTCCAATCGTTCCCTTAATTTAACGAATAATGCGTTTTACCGCAATAAGATGGGACTCTTTGGGACACGATTGAAATCTAGCACAAAGACACACACTAAACATGATATCCGGCCTACTTGCCGTTAAATACAAAAGACTACCTATCATGCTTCTATACAATTTAATATCAACATTTTTACCTTGGTCATCCTTATCAAGCTTGGTGGTAGTTGCCATGGGAGTGTTGCAAACCTTTGAGTCTTCAAATCTAAACTTCTTTATGAGTTCCTTTGCGTATTTGGCTTGACATATGAAGTTCCCATCTTACAATTGCTTGATTTGGAGTCCAAGAAAGAAATTAAGCTCACCCATTGAAGACATTTCAAATTCACATTGCATAACCTTTTCAAATTCCTTGCATAAAAACTCATTAGTAGAACCAAAAATTATATCATCAACATAAATTTGCACAATTAAAATGTCATTATCAACATGCTTAGTGAATAGTGTTGTATCTACTTTGCCTTTAATAAAATCATTTGAAATGAGAAAACTAGAAAGCCTTTCATACCAAGCTCTTGGAGCTTGTTTCAATCCATACAAAGCTTTATCAAGTTTAAAAACAAAATCGGGATGAACATGATCAACAAAACAGGGAGGTTGAGCAACATAAACTTCTTCATTTATAAAACCATTCAAAATGCACTTTTCACATCCATTTGAAAAAGTTTAAAATTTTTGAAAGATGCAAAAGCTAGTGTCATCCGTATGGCTTCAAGCCGTGCTACGGGTGCAAAGGTCTCCTCAAAGTCAATTCTCTCAACTTGAGTGTAACCTTGGGCCACTAACCTAGCCTTATTCCTAATCACATTTTCGGACTCATCCATCTTGTTTCTAAAGATCCACTTAGTACCAATTATTGGTCTATCGTGGGCCTAGGAATAAGGTGCCAAACTTGGTTGCGCTCAAATTGATTGAGTTCCTCTTGCATGGCTAGCAACCAATATGAGTCCGCCTCGGCTTCGAGGATGATTTTGGGTTCAAAATGAGAAATGAAAGCAAAATTACCACATAGGTCATGGAGTTTGGAGCGAGTTGTTACCCCTTTAGATGCAACACCTAAGATGAGCTCCTTGGGATGATTTGTGGCATATCTCCAAGCTTTAGGAAGCGGTTGAGAGCTTTCCTCTTTATCCTCTTGAACATCACCAATTGATTCTTGCTTTTCTTCTTGAGCGGGTGAGTCCTTCAAGGATAGTTTCTCCATGTCTTCACCTAATGATTCAATCTCTACAACATTCTCAACAAACACATTAGATTCTTCAAATTAACATGCATGGATTCTTCAATGGTAAGTGAAGATCTATTGAATACTCTATAAGCTTTACTAGTTGTAAATATCCAACAAAGATTGCTTCATAAGGCTTAGCATCAAATTTACCCAAGTTATCTTTAGTGTTCAAAACAAAACACTTGCATCCAAAAACTTTGAAATATGAAGCATTAGGCTTTCTAGAATGATACATTTCAAAAGATGTTTTGAAAGAATTTTTATATAAATAAATACGATTTGATATATAGCATGCGGTGTTTACGGCCTCGGCTCATAGATATTGAGGGAGGTTATACTCACTTATCATTGTCCCAGCCATCTCTTGAAGTGTTCTATTTTTCCTTTCTACAACTCCATTTTGTTGTGGAGTTCTAGGACAAGACATTTCATGCTTAATTCCCTTTTCATCACAATAAGTCATGAAGAGTTGGTTAACAAACTCACCACCTCTATCACTCCTTATTTTCAAAATCGGAAAACCTTTTTCTTTTTCAACCCTTTTTCGAAAAATTTTGAAATGAGAAAAAGTTTGATCTTTGTGTTCCAAGAAGAAAACCCAAGTGAAACGGGAAAAATCATCAACTAAAACAAATGCAAATCTACTACCATTTAAGCTCTTAGTTTTAGTAGGTCCAAAAAGATCCATATGAATTAATTCTAAAGGCCTAGTTGACATGATATCCTTGATTGACTTGAAGGAAGACTTGGTTTGTTTCCCAAGTTGGCACGCACCACAAATGCGGTCTTTCTCAAACTTCAAGTAAGGTATACCCTTCACCAAATCCTTAGAATTAATCCTAGAAAGATGGTCAAAAGATGCATGTCCTAATCTTCTATGCCAAAGCCAAGATTTTCATCAAAAGCATTTAATCATTTAGTAGAACATTCCACATTAAGCATGTCAATGTTATAAACATTATCATCACGAAAATCGGTGAGAATACAATCATTGGTCTTAACATCAAAAATCTTGCAAGAAGAATCATCAAAAACAACTTTAAGTCCACGATCACAAAATTGACTAATGCTAAGCAAATTATGTTTCAAACCATCAACAAGTACAACATTTTCTATAATGGGAGATGCACCAATTTGAATGTTACCTATACCGATGATAGTGCCTTTGGAGTCATCCCCGAAGGTGACGGAGCCACCTTCCTCGTACCTTGATAGGGTTGTAAAGTTATTGATATCCCACGTCATGTGTCTTGAACAACCACTATCAAGGTACCACCGCTCCCTACGTCTTGGAGCCTTGGTGTGTACCTACATCAAATAATTTAGGACTTGATTTTGGTACCCACATTTTCTTGGGTCCTAAAGAGTTAGTTTCATTAACCCAAACAAGATTATTGGTTCTATTTATTTGGTCATAACAAAATTTAGCCAAATGTCCATTCTTACCACAATATGTGCATCTATACACTCTACCATATTTAAAAGCATAGTGAGTCTGTGATTTGTGAGCATGAGAATTGTGAGCATGAAAAGATTTAGCATGAGAAGTGTTATGTGTAGTGTGAGCATGAGGAATCTTAACATGTGGATCTTTAGCATGAGAGGTGTGCTTTTTAGAAAACATTTCTTCAAATTTCTTAGTGTTAAAAGCACAATCCTTTAAAGTCTTTTCAAAATCAACAATTCTAGTTTTCAAAGAAGAAATTTCTTTTTCATCAATTTTAGGAAATTTTGCTTTACAAGCAACTTTGTAAGCACAAAATTCATTTGGGTAGAAATGAGATTTGAAGAAATTTCATCTTTTTCTTTAGAAATAATAGCAAGTTGATTTTTGAGAAAAGCAACTTCTTTTTCCAATTTAGAGCATTCAATCTTTTTATTGTCATAGGTTTCTGAAAGTTCAACAAAGGCATGAACAAGAACTTCTTTGCTTAATTCATCATCTTCATCATCAAGAGGTTGAGGGGTTACCTTTGGTGTGTTTGCTATGAAACACATATTCGCTACATCCGCCTCTTCCTCGGACTCGCTTTCCGAATCCCAAGTTGCCTTGTACGCTTTCTTTTCTTTCGGTTTCTTTGGCTTGAAGGAGGAGGTCATCTTCTTCTTGAACTCCGGGCAATCCGCCATGATGTGTCCGGGCTTTCGGCAATTGTAGCATATAATTCTCCTCTCCTCTTTGCCTTCAAATTTTCTTCGGAAGTTGAGCTTGTTTCTCCGGTACATTCTCTTCACATTGCGAACAAGTAGTGATAGCTCCTCATCTTCTTCTTCATCTTCTTCATCGTCTTCAAGAGTGGATGAAGACTTGAAGGCTAAGAATTTCTTCTTTAGTGGAACGGCCTCTTCTCTTGCTTTCTTTTCCATCTCATGGGTTTTTAGGTTCCCAATGAGACTACTGAGGTCCATCTCATCCTTGTCGTTCAATTCTTTTAGGGTGGTGGCCTTGATCTCCCATGATGTAGGAAGTGCCCGAATTACTTTTCGCACCTTTTGGTCATTGGAGATGTCATCACCTAAAGAAGAAAGAGCATTTGTGATTTTAGTAAATCTAGTAATCATACAATCAATAGATTCTTCTTCAATCATTTTAAAGGATTCATATTGGGACCTTAGAGATCTATCTTAGCTCTCTTAACTTGTGAAGTCCCCTCGTGTGTGACCAATAAATGTTGCCAAATCTCATAGGCGGATTGGCAATGAATTACCCGTGTAAGGTCATCCTCATTCAAGGCGGTTAAGAGGGAATTTTGGGCTTTTGAGTTAGCCTCATATTCTCTAAAGTTGAAGTCGGTCCATGTGCTCTCATCACTATCGCGTGCAACATAGGGTTTGGTCAATGATTTAGACACTAAGCTACCTAAGGATTGCAAAAAGATAGTCATCCTAACCTTCCAAAGAGGGAAGTTGAGTCCATCAAATTTAGGAGGGGTTTTGATGTTATCGACCATGTTTACTAGTGAATGACAAATGAATGCAAATGTTGATTAGCAATTTTAAGGATCTCTTTATGGATGTTAAGCCAAAACCTAGAGTCCAAGCTCTGATACCAATTGAAAATCACCTAGAGGGGGGTGAATAGGTGATAATGCTAATCAATGCACAATATAAAAATTATGAAGCAACAATCTCACAAAGCAAGTGAATATAGCAATGAATGTAGAGAGCAAGTAATAAGAGCAATGAAAATAGAGTAAGAAATAAGAGCAAGTAAACCAAACGCAAACACCGAGATTTGTTATCGAAGTTCGAGCACCCAGCTCTACTTCCCCGCCTTCCCAGAAGGATTCCAACCACTTCCACTATCACAAAGATGTCACAAATACACCGGAGTACCCAACTCCACAATCTCAAGTACAAGCAATCTCTGAGTAGTCAAAAGACCACAAACTCTCTCTTGCAAAATTCTCTTCCTTACAAAGATCCTTAGAGAATAATGAGTAGGAATGAAGCTCTTGTGTGTAAGGAGAAAAGAAAAAGAAATAAGAGAGTTCTTGAAAACACTACAGAAAATGAGAGAGAATTTCAGTATATAATATGCAGCAGAAAATATAATCATGTCATCTTTTAATACCGTCATTACTTAACATGTTATCATCGAGTCATGTCTATAGTTGTCTCCCGTTTTATATAATAATGAATGTTGGTCTAGTGGTGACGTGATAGAAATGAACATGCAGATGGGCATATGCAATATAACTATCATACGGTGTGGTGCATAGGCAGTAGTGTTGGCCCGGAGGCCTTCCTCTCTAGTTTTGATGATGATTAACTCATGTAGTTATGTTTACTAATTATCTTGTGATTTTAGTTTCAGATCATGTAACAAGATATTAGTTGGTGATTGCTTCAAAAAGAGGAGTTTGGAAGCCTTCACTTGGTGATTCCCGAGCCCGAGCATCAAGATGATACATAGCCATACTCGTTGGATCACGGTGTTTGGACCGAGTCGACTTGAAGATGAAGATCATCAAGAAGACTTAGGTATCCATAGTTTAGTGTGTTTTAGATCCATGTGTAAAGATATATGCTCAAGTGCACAACACACACGTTTTATGGTTTTTCGGTTTTTAGTTTAACCGATATGTGTTTTCATGAATAGTTGATCAAAACAAGTTTAATTGGTTTATGTATAGTAGATGTATTCTTTCTATACATGCATGCTTAACTTTTAAACAAACTTATTTTGACTATCCTATTCATGTGTTGAAAAATCTAAGTTTGATAAAATACAAGTTTTAGTTTTTGATAAAATTTGCAAGACACAAAAATGATTCAATATGTTTGATATTAGTCTTGAAATTTTTATCACTAGTTTGTGTTTCAATATAAAATGTTAAAACAAGTTTTATGAAATTTTAGAAGAGATAAAAGATTTTCTGAAAAATATTTAAAACCTGTTTTCTGACCCAGACTGTGGCTGACAGGCCAGGTCGGTCGACCGCACGGGTCGACCGCACCAAAGGCCGATCGACCGTTGCGGTCGACCAACGTGCACAGCCTTGTGCACGTCTGGCAGCACAGTGGGCCGGCCGACCGAGCGGTCGACCGGACCAGAGAGCTTTGCTCTCTGTATCTGGGCGGTGGGCCGTGCGGTCGACCGAATGCCCCAACGGTCATATTTCTGACGGTTGGCGGTCGGCCGGCCGGCCGACCGCAGGCCTGTCAGGCTGACAGATCAGCCTAACAGCTAGTTTCTGGTTTGGCCTATATATACCCCATTTCTTGGGGGTTTTAACCAAGATTTTGAAGAGCAAAAATTTCTATATTCTATGGTGTTTAAAATAAGTTTTCAAAAGGTTTTAGAGCTTCAAAAGATCAATCTTATTTGTTTTAGAGTTTTTGAAAAAATCAAAGAGAATAGAAAATTGGGAGATTTGTTTTGGTTCTTCATTCTATCTTTTACAAGAGTTTTCCCAAGTATTTTTCTTTGAGTTTCTGTTTTTCAAACTCTAGTGTTTCCACACTTGAGCTATCCTCTATCCTAATCTATTTAGGATCATTTGTTTGTGAGAAAAGAGATTGTTTGAGGTTGTGGAAACCTCCAAGTTGTACACCCTTACTTTTGTTGTATCTCTCTTTGGTAGAGGTTGATCGGGTGATTGGTTTGCTCCCTCTTTGGTAGAGGTTGAGGCTTGTGGTTTGCTCCCTCTAGTGAGAGGTGGAGTTTGGTTTGTAAACCCTCTTCGGTAGAGGTGTTGGTTTGTTGTTTGGCTACGGGCGTACCCCTCGGTTGTGAGGCGGTGTTTGAGAGAGGAGTTCGGTACTCCCTTTGTTGTAACAAATCCTCCTCGGTGGAGGTTCCCTCGGTGGGAGATAGTTGATTGGAAATCCTTCTCGGTGAAGGCGGGGATGTAGAGCTAGGGGCTCGAACCTCGAAACATATCTTGTTGTTAGCGTTTGATCCATTGTCTCTTAACCCTCTCTCTTTATTTGTGTTGTGCATAACATTATTCATATTGCCATATCATTCATACTTGCTTGCATTTGTGCCTTGCATATTTCATATTGCTTATCATCCTTATATGCTTGGCTTGTTTGTGTGTGTGCCTCACTTATACTTAACCACAAGAGCTTCATATAGCACCTCAACCCATATCTAGGGGAATCAAGAGGAGTTAGTCCAGAGCCCTTCACGGGGAATTCGGCTACACTTGTGTGTTGTATTAAGTGTGATTGCAATTAGTTTTTAAGCTTTCGCATTTAGTGCATTTAGTTTCTAGATTAGCATTATCACCTATTCACCCCCCTCTAGGTGATTTACAAGTAGTGATGTCTGCAAGGTATACAGAAAATAAAATATATGCAATGCAGAGTATACATATACATGAATAGTATGCCACCACAGAAAGTGTAACATGTACCAGGTAGAGTAACAAATAATACAGGTAACATTATAGCGGATAAATGACCAGGAATAGGAACAAGTACAACTACAATAAGGATACAGGTATCAGGCAAGTCATGATATTTAGACAATAGTAGCAATCAGTACCACCTGGTATTTTAAGCAACCTCTTCCAGTGTCCCATACCACTGACAGTTCATACTGGAGCCCGCACTCTAGTCGAACCTATCCGGACATGGCCTACGGGTACCATTATCCTAACGAGAGAGTGACCAATAACAAGTGTTCCCGATATCACTATTGTGCATATTGTTTTATTATGTTAATTGGAAACCCATGGTCGAGGAGCTCTTATCGGGTGGGTGTATCCCGTGCATACCCGGGACAACGGCCTTACCAGATCCCTGGCTGCTGAGACCAGGGCCAGCCCGCTAGGGCTGTAACATGTAATGGGAATCTTAATGAGCTAAAAATAACGGGAAACGGGAGCTCATGAGTAACATATGGTAGCCAGCACTACCCCGCCCCCTGCAGTGGGACAAACAATATGGATCCATGACATCCACCCAATATGATCTAATCAACCGTCAAGTCTCCCCATCCCCAAGTTATCTTTATGATCTGATATTTAAAGTATACAGTGTAACAAGAACAACTACAGTGCATGATACACGTAACATGAGAACAGGACCTGAGCTCTGTTGATAGCTTATAACAATATAACGGGAAACGGGAACAATAGATGTGGGATTCCACATATTGCATATCAATAGCTCTCATGTCCAGTAACGGGAATATCAATAACAAGAATATCAATAGATGTAACGGGAAACAATCATGTAACAGGAATACATGAGTATGACATGCAATATGAACGGTGATCCATATGACAAGAATAGAGAAACCATGTATGCATGTGTAACAGGGATGCCGAGAATCCATGTAACGATGATAACAATATATATAGATATATATATGCATATGAATACGAATATAATAGTGTGACGTATCATAGTAACTGTGCAACGGTGATACTAGCACATGAACTATCAGTGTCGCGTATCCATGGCAGAGTGACAATATGCATGTAACAGTAATGAAATGACAACGTCTAGTGAATTGGTGTATCTATGTACCGGTGGGACATAGTGTTGCGTGTAAGAGGATCTGTGCAACGGTGTTACATGTACATGAGATAACAGTGTCCTGTGTGATAGGATATCCAAGTCATAGTGTGAATACTAATGTTAGCGTATGGGGTAATAGCATCTACTCGAGTATCAACTACTGCTAATAAGAATAACGATTCCTAAATTCTGAATACGGTAGGTGCCACCAAATTATGAAACAGAATAATCTATTTTAATTATCAATTTAGAGACTAGGTTTACTTAGGAACATTATTAACTTTGGAAATCTCGTTAATTAGCCAATCATCCAGATCAGGTATCATCTATCTATCAGTATGTTTTACTTACAAGGACTACAGGGATTTCCCAACAATGACATTTAGTGTTTAATAATTATAATGATTTACCGATAATCACGTTTTATTAATTAGGCAACCAACCAAGATACTAAACATGATAAAATATAATTTATAAAAGGAAAACACTCACAAACTAGCCATGGGAAGGTAGCCCTCTTTCCCACGATCGCAACGGATCCAGAATCGTTCAAATCGGAGTCCGGATGCTCCCGATATCGCCCGAAGACTAGATCATAACAAAAAGGGTTAAATATGTAATAAAAATATCTTAAATGCAAACAATAAAAAGTAACAGGGGGTTTTTTACAATTTTACCTTTAATGGGTTTCGGATGCGGGTTTGGGTCGCTCGCGGGTCGGGTTTGGGTCGCTCGCTGGTCGGGTTTGGATCCACTACCCAAACCCATTACTTAAATGAAATGGGTACCGGGTTATTGGGTTTCAAGTTATCCCAATAGGGTTAACGGGTTTGGGTTCTACCCAAACCCAACAAAGCGAACAACAGCAGCAGCGACAGCAGCTACTGTTGCCGCTGCGCTCTGCCACGGCTAGGCCGGCCAGCGGGTGCTGGCCGGCGGTGAGGGAGGCCCGCCGGCGGCGATCCCGGCCGCCGGCGGTGCGGCCGTATGTTAGGCCGGGAGAGAGAGGATGAGGAGAGAGAGAGAAAAAGAAAGAAAGAGAGAAGAAAAACATGAAGAAGAAGAAGAAGGGGAAGAAGAAAAGGAGGGGTGGCGGTGGTGCCGGCCGGGCTGGGGCGCGGCCTAGGGGTCGCGGCCGCCGGCGGCGGCCGGTGGCCAGGCCGCTGGCGACGATTCGGGCCTCTTCCCTAGGGGCTACATAGAGAGAGGAGAGAGTGTGGGGGAACGAGAGAGAAGAGAGAGAGAGGAGAGAGAGAAATTAAAGAGAGAGTTAGGGAAGAGAGAGAGAGAGGAATGTTAATCTCACATTAAGGTGGCCCAATAACCTTAGTTAATTAACATTGGATTCCTAATTAAAGTTAACTGATATAATAGATGCCCATATTAAAGTCACATTTATATAGTTTAAATAATCTCTTGAGATATAAGGGTACCATGATGGATGGTATTATTTCAAGGGTTTATTTGCAAATGTGCGACCCACTTTTCTCCTCCTGCAAAGAAATACAAAACTATCGCTCATAATTTTAGAGAACCCATCAGTAAAAGAAAAACTGAAAGTTTTGTGCAAAGAAAAGGAGATAGAGAAAAGAGGTTATTTGCATTAGGGTTTGCAGGATCAAAAGGAAGGAATCAAGGTCTTCTTCAACCTTCATCTAATCTTCTCCAATGGCTTCAGGTATGGGGATTTAATGTATATGTATTTTGATGACGTATTCAATTCTTGAGATGATATTGATTCTTGATTCATGGCTGTTAATCTGCATAATAGTTGCTTTTATTCCTTACATTTGGTATCAGAGCCGTGTTAAGAATCAATACATCTTGGATTAAAGATTATGGTAAATTAGGGTTTTGATTAATGTTTCATAAAATCAAATTTTTTGATCTTTTAATTGTGGAATTAATAGAGGATTACATAACCCTAATATCATGTTCATACTCCTCGAATTATGCAATTAATAGGGATCAAAATTTAGGATTAAGAAACCCTAATTTTCCCTAATTTTTGATTAAGTCATCGGAACAGGAACTGCCATTTGATAACTATTTCGTCGACTATTAGTCGACTAATCATATGTTATAGTCGACTAATTTATTTTCCCGAAAGTTGAGAACTCTCTGTTTCTAACAGGAGTCGACTTATATTTTTGATTAGTCGACTAGTAAAGTGTATAGTCGACTAACCATTTTTGCCAAGTCGACTAATATTTAACCGAGAGTTTGCCTTCCAACCAAGTCGACTAATAATATGTGAAGTCAACTGATAAAATTTGTAGTCGACTAATTATAGGGTATAGTCGACTAACTTTTCCTTGCCCTAGTCGACTAGACCTAAATGTGTAGTCGACTTGACTTGACTCAAGTCGACTAGTCTTTCCTTATAGTCGACTTGACTTGGCCCAAGTCGACTAGTCCTTCCTTGTAGTCGACTAATGGTTGTTTGTAATCAATCATTAAAGTATGTTACACATTTAAGTTATTGTGTTAATATTGATTGATGTTGGTCAAGTAATAGAATTGAAGTATTATGGCATTTCTCAAATAAAAGATTAGAGAATATTATTGGTTAGTTTTGTATTCATAAGGCTTATTGATCTAGTAGTTGCCAAAGTGACCTATGTTAGTAAACCTTATGAATATACAACTACATAAAAGACTTGTCAATGTAAGTGACATTAAAGACAATAATACTCTCGATGGCGGTTCTAGTTAGGAGATTGGGACTGGCCCAAAGGAAAGTCTCTTTCAAATAATTATGAACCGGGGTAGGGTAGTGTAATTTATGTAACTTAGTGGTGTGGAATTGGATACCTAAAGGTAACATGACTTACTATCTAAGTGACATAAATTATATTAGACCTACGTAGGTGATAAAAGTTCTCACCTAAATAGTGAACACTAGATATGCTTAGGTTTCGCCCAAAGGAGAAATCAAAGTGATATCAATAGTTCATCTTAATTAAATTTAAGGTTATTGTATTGATTCGTGGCCTAACGTGAGCAATGTCCTATTATGTTTCAGTGAACGTCCCTACTTCCCTTCACACTCATGCCACTAGCATTCCAGCCCTGGATGGTACAAATTTCTCTGAGTGGTTTGAGCATGTACAATTTACACTGGGTGTTCTGGACCTAGACATGGCTCTAATAGTTGAGAAACCTGATGAAGTGACTGCTGAAAGCACAGCAGAACAGGTTAGCCATGCCAAAGCTTGGGAAAGGTCGAATAGACTCAGTCTCATGTTCATTAAGATGACCATAGCCAATAACATCAAGACTTCCCTCCCACATACTACTAGTGCATCTGAACTTTTATCTGCTGTAAAAGACCGATTTAAGTCTGCAGATAAGTCATTAGCTGGCACCCTTATGACTGAACTTACCACCATGAAATATGATGGTAATAGAGGAGTTCAACAACACATTCTAATATGACTGATAAAGCTGCTAAGTTAGGATCACTGGGTATGAAAGTGGATGAATCCTTCTTGGTACAGTTCATCCTCAACTCACTTCCTCCTCAGTTTGGGCCATTCGAGATTCACTACAACACTCATAAAGATAAGTGGAATTTGAATGAGCTAACTGGTATGTGTGTACAAGAGGAAGTGAGACTGAGGCAAGAAGGGCATCACTCAGCAATGGCAGTAACTCAAGGAGGTATCCATAAGAAAGGTAAATATGGAAGAGGTAAGAGATTTCCATCAAAGAAAGGGCATGACCATGGGGAAAGCAGCCAAGGTCATGGAAAGGTTTTCACTGTCAAGTGCTACTTCTGTGGCAGAAAGGGACATGTGAAGAAGGACTGCAGCAAGAGGAAAGCTTGGTTCGAAAAGAAAGGTATAAATCTTTCTTTTGTATGTTATGAATCAAATCTTGCTGAAGTACCTTCTAATACTTGGTGGATTGACTCTGGAGCCACAACTCACATAACTAATTCAATGCAGGGATTCCTTACAACCCAAAAACCGAAGGAAAGTGAGAGATTTGTCTTTATGGGGAACCGTCTCAAAGTGGAGGTCGAGGCTGTTGGTACTTACCGACTACTCTTAGAGACGGGTCATCAGATGAATCTTGAAGATACTTTTTATGTACCTTCGATTTCTAGGAACTAAATGTCAATATCCAAATTAGATGTTTTTGGATATTCTGTTTTATTCAGTTGTGGAAAACTCAGTTTAATGTATAATTCAATTCCGGTTGGACATGAAATTTTATGTGATGGTTTATATAAAATTTCATTGAATGATGAGTTTGCACAATCTTTATTATCTCTGCATTCGAATGTTGGTATTAAACGTGGCTTAATAAATGAAAAATCCTCTATCTTGTGGCATAGGAGACTGGGGCATATCTCCAGGGATAGAATAATAAGATTAGTGAAGAATGGGATTTTGGATAACCTAGACTTCACTGATTTTGATGTGTGTGTGGATTGCATAAAAGGAAAGCAAACCAAACACACTAAGAAAGGTGCCACAAGAAGTAAAGAACTCCTTGAAATAATTCATACAGATATTTGCGGACCACTCTCAATTTCATGTTTTACGGGAGAGAGATATTTTATTACCTTTATAGATGATCTGTCACGTTATGGTTATGTGTATCTAATTAATGAAAAGTCTCAGGCTGTTGACATCCTTGAGGTGTTCATTACAGAGGTCGAGAGACAATTAGATAGAAAAGTTAAAATCATAAGATCAGATCGAGGTGGTGAATTTTATGGTAGATATGATGAGTCAGGACAACATCCTGGCCCATTTTCCAAATTTCTAGAAAAGCGTGGTATTTGTGCTCAATACACAATGCCAGGTACGACTCAGCAGAATGGTGTTGCTGAAAGGCGAAACCGAACACTTATGGATATGGTTAGGAGCATGATGAGCTTCTCTAATGTACCCATTTCATTGTGGAATGAAGCCTTAAAGACTGCTATGTATATCTTAAACAGGGTTCCTAGTAAGGCAGTCCCAACAACTCCTTTCGAGTTGTGGACTGGTAGGAAACCTAGTTTAAGACATTTACATGTTTGGGGTTGTCCAGCAGAGGCTAGAATATATAATCCACAAGAAAAGAAATTAGACTTAAAAACAATATCTGGGTATTTCATTGGTTATCCAGATAAGTCTAAGGGATACAAATTTTATTGCCCTAACCATAGTACAAGAATAGTTGAAACTGGTAATGCCAGATTCCTGGAGAATGGTGAATTTAGTGGGAGTGATGAACCAAGAAAGGTAGATCTTGAAGTAGTAAGGGTAAATATCCCAATTACCTTTCCTTCAAGAGAAATTGTTGTCCCTCAGCTTGATCATCAAGTTGAGATACCAGAACAACATATTGATATTGGTTCACCACTCCATGAGGATATCGCCATTGAAAATATTGTAGAACCACCACAACCGGCAGCTTTGAGAAGATCTCAAAGGGAAAGAAGATCTGCCATTTCAGATGATTATATGGTGTATCTACAGGAATCTGATTATGATATTGGGATAAATAAAGATCCAGTTTCATTTTCACAAGCCATAGAATGCAATGATTCTAGTAAATGGATTGATGCTATGAATGATGAGTTGAAATCTATGGACCAAAACCAAGTCTGGGATCTCGTTGAATTGCCTGATAACTGTAAGAAAGTCGGGTGTAAATGGGTCTTTAAGACCAAGCGCGACTCTAAAGGCAATATCGAACGATATAAGGCCAGACTTGTGGCTAAAGGTTTCACTCAGAAGGAAGGCATTGATTATAGAGAAACCTTCTCTCCAGTATCAAAGAAGGACTCTCTTAGAATCATTATGGCACTTGTAGCTCATTATGATTTGGAGTTACATCAAATGGATGTGAAAACTGCTTTTCTGAATGGAGATTTGGATGAGGTAATTTACATGGAACAACCTGAAGGGTTCGCAAATGAAGGTAAAGAACACTTGGCTTGCAAATTAAAGAAATCCATATACGGACTTAAACAAGCTTCCAGGCAATGGTATATAAAGTTTAATGATACCATTACATCTTTCGGATTTACAGAAAACACTGTTGATCAGTGTATATATCTAAAGATCAGTGGGAGCAAGTTTATATTTTTGGTTCTGTATGTGGATGATATCTTGTTAGCCAGTAGTGATATTGGTCTGCTGTATGAAACTAAAAGCTATCTTACCAAGAACTTTCAGATGGTTGATATGGGTGAGACAGCTTATGTCATTGGCATAGAGATCTTCAGGGATAGATCTCGAGGATTGCTAGGACTGTCTCAGAAAGGTTATATCAACCGAGTCTTGAAAAGATTTCATATGGAAATGTGTTCAGTCAGTCCTGCACCCATTCAGAAGGGTGACAAATTAAGTGGGAGCCAGTGTCCCAGAAATGACTTAGAAAAGGGTCAAATGCAGAAAGTTCCGTATGCATCAGCTGTTGGGAGCTTGATGTATGCAAGCACTTGTACCAGGCCAGATATCAGTTTTGCAGTTGGGATGTTGGGAAGATACCAAAGCAATCCAGGAATGGAGCACTGGAAGTTGGCTAAGAAGGTTATGCGGTATCTTCAAGGGACGAAGGACCATATGCTCACATACAGGAGATCAGATCAGTTGGAGGTGATCGGCTATTCGGACTCAGATTTTGGTGGTTGCCCAGATAGCAGGAAGTCTACCTCAGGATTTATTTTCTTGCTAGCAGGTGGGGCAATCTCGTGGAAGAGTGTAAAGCAGTCTATCATTGCTTCATCCACGATGGAGGCTGAGTTCATAGCTTGTTTTGAGGCCACCAATCATGCATTATGGTTAAGGAATTTTATCTCAGCACTTGGTGTAGTTGACTCTATTGCCAGGCCGCTGAAGATATATTGTGACAATACAGCAGCCGTTTTCTTCTCTAAGAATGGTAAGTACTCTAATGGTTCTAGACACATAGAACTGAAGTACTTGGTGGTTAGAGAAAGAGTTGAGAAACAGAAAGTGTCAATTGAAAGTATAAGTACCACTTTAATGGTTGCTGATCCAATGACAAAAGGATTGCCTCCAAAGACATTTAAGGAACATGTTGTTAGAATGGGTCTTTTGGGCAATCTGTAAATGTATGTTTTGGTACTTGTAAAATTGACAATATTGCGCAAATAAAGTTTGTTTCTGTGTTTCCTGTTATCCAATTATGTGTGCACATATTTTGTATGGATGCATGTTAAACAGGAAATGTCTTTACAAGACAATTACAGGGGTCATTATGATTATGGACTCAATTAGTAAGGGTTATCAATGTTGTGGTACATAGAAGGGAGTATGACATGGATGTTGTATAACCGCTATGACTCGCATTTGTAGTCCAAGCTAATTGCAGTATTACAGTATTTCATATTTGGGCTTATCAGTTGTTGTTTTTAAAATTCGTGATCACGTGTCAAGGTTTTTCAGTATGGAATCCAATGGAGTCATAATATTTTGAAAAATGAGTCTTTCCTTTTATTTGTTTTCTATAGTTTTAACCTAATCGGTTAATGGTCCAAGTGGGAGAATGTTAATCTCACATTAAGGTGGCCCAATAACCTTGGTTAATTAACATTGGATTCCTAATTAAAGTTAACTGATATAATAGATGCCCATATTAAAGTCACATTTATATAGTTTAAATAATCTCTTGAGATATAAGGGTACCATGATGGATGGTATTATTTCAAGGGTTTATTTGCAAATGTGCGACCCACTTTTCTCCTCCTGCAAAGAAATACAAAACTATCGCTCATAATTTTAGAGAACCCATCAGTAAAAGAAAAACTGAAAGTTTTGTGCAAGGAAAAGGAGATAGAGAAAAGAGGTTATTTGCATTAGGGTTTGCAGGATCAAAAGGAAGGAATCAAGGTCTTCTTCAACCTTCATCTAATCTTCTCCAATGGCTTCAGGTATGGGGATTTAATGTATATGTATTTTGATGACGTATTCAATTCTTGAGATGATATTGATTCTTGATTCATGGTTGTTAATCCGCATAATAGTTGCTTTTATTCCTTACAAGGAAATTGTTTTGAAAGAGAGAGAGGGAGGTAGTATGTAAACGAGAGAGAGTCGGTTGGGTTAGGCGGTGGGAGTTTGGAGAAGGGTGGAGAAAAAGAAAGAAGAAAATAAATAGAAAAGAATTAGAAAAAGTAATTTAAATATTATTTTAATAGGGTCAACTTTTGACTAGCTCCGAACGATGCCCAAAAATTACAAAAAATAAAAAATATTATTCTGAGACGTAATGTGAGAACGATTTGAAGAAATTCAATCCAATGTGTAAGTTAAAAATCCTGGAGTGTAGCGCCGATACTGAGCGACACCAGTTTGGCCCGATTTTTGATAAATTCAGAAAAATTCCCAAAAATACCCTAACGTAGCTAATATAAATCTAAGATATCAGGTGAAAGCAGATTTTCAAAAGTCAACTCCGTTTGTGAATTAAAAATCGTAGAGCCGATTATCGCTGTCGGTCGACACCGACTACGGAGATTTTCCAAAATAATCCAGAAAAATTCCAGGCAATTCTGAAAAATCTAAAATAGTGTAAAATAATATCTGAAACTGACATTGGCTCAATCTGATTACCAAAAAGGTCAAGTTAATTTTATACACCGTATCGAGTACTGATACTGTGATACGTATATCAGGGATCAGGGGGTTACATCCTGGTTCAAATGAGATAAGGAAGAGTCTGTCTCTATTTCGTGGTCCACGCCTTGTTATAAATAAGGACGAATTGTCCCCGAAGGGTAACCACCTTTTTAGATGATTATTAGGCTTTAAGGATGGAGGTCCTCTTCAACCAGTCCTATCTCTCTTCTAATTACCCGACCCCCTCGAAATTCGAATTAGGCGGAGACTCTGGATCAAATGTTCTGGAAGTGGCCACGCATCGTGCATCCCTTGGGGCCGGATAAAAACATGTTACAATCTCAGGCGGGTCAGAAAATGACCACTACACAATGCATATGGGCTTTGGCATTGGCATCAAATTTCTTAACAGTAATGCCAGACCATGTATCCTCAATTACTCTCATGAAAGAAAAAATGTTTGATGGTGACCTTAGCTACTCGGTTTCCTAAGGGTTATAGGAAAACGGTCATCTTAACTTTCCAAATGAAAAATTAAACCCATCAAACTTGGGTGGGGTCTTAACAATATCAGTTATGAGTGTGAGTGTGTGAAGCAAATAATGTGATTAGTAAATAAGGATCTCTCTAAGGGTGTTAATCCTAAAAAACTAGAGTACCAAGCTTTGATACCAATTGAAATCACCTGGACGGGATGAATAAGTGATATGCTAATAAAGTGCGAAAAATATAATAATTAAAAATTACAACTACTCGGTAACTCAAAACCAATAGTGAAGTCGAATACTCCATTGAGAGCTCTGAACTTTTTCTCAAAATTTCTCTTAAATAAGAGTTGAGATGCACAATTGTCTTCTTGATTGAATGAATACAAGCGATAAAACAACAGTAAGAAGAATAAAGCAATAAGTATTAAGTAAATAAATATGAGCAATTATAAGTAAGCAAAAATAAATAAGAGTAAGTAAGAGAGAGTAGCAATTGCAACATAAGATATTTGTTTCAAGGTTCAAACAACTTGCTCTACGTTCCCACTTTCGCCGCAATGAAGGATTTCCACTATCTCCATTAGAACTCAGCTATAATGGATCCCGCAAGATCCGGAGCCTCAACTCCAACCTTTAATCCTCTACTCAAGAGGAGCTCTCAAAGAAAATGAAGAATACAATTACTTGGTGACCCTCAAGATCACAAACTCTCTCAAATAAAACTTCTTACAGTATAGAGTATAGATTTGAGGCTCAAGAAGTTTGTGAGAGAAAATATGTAAAACATTGAATTTTAAAAGCTGAAAACTCGCACAAAATGAATAGAAAATGAAAGCTCTTTTGAAAACTTGAAACTTAAATTTTTCTTGAATTTTTCAAACAATTTTCTAGAGATATTTTCTTGACGGACCTCTCTACAATGACTCCTATTTATAAAAAGAGGGGTAATATCATTAGAAAGTTAATCTAGTCATTAAACACTTGATAAAACCATAAAAAGCAGAACATATCTGTTTGGGAAAAAACAAAACAATTTAAATTCAAAAATAGCCGTTTCAAAACGCTATCTGTCATTTTTGCACGTCTAGCAGTCGAGCAGCAGGACTAATAGAAGTTAGTCGTTGCGCATGGTCAGCGGGCGGTTGACCATCCAGAAAGGCTAACTGAGCTCAGTACAGGCCTAGCGGTTGACCATACGGTCGATCGATCAGAGGATGCCTAAACAAAGCTGGGGCCATTGGTCGACCAGTCTCTGTGCATGTACGCTCGATCGGCTAGAGCACATAATTGCTCTGCACACAATGCGATCGACCAAGCTGGCCCAAAAACAAACTTTTTTTTTTGAAAATTGTTGGTAAATCTTTTGAGATTTTTATAAAACTATATATAGATATTGAAATATTTTTGAGTAGGATTAAATTATGAAACACATATAGATATATGTAGATTAAAATTTAATTAAAAATATATTGTCTATCAAAAACTAAATTATGAAAACTATAAGAACCAGTTTTTGAAAAATCCTTTTTTTGTGTGAAATTCTTGAGCATACAATCTAATACTCTAAAGTTAAACATTCTAATTTCTTACAAGTGTTTATACTATGTTCAAGTATTTTTCAAGTTAGCTTCTCCAAAATCCAAGTTTTGACTTTCCGATCTTGAGTCCTATACTTGAATCAACTTGAGTACCTTAATACTTTCTTTTGAAAGATAGTGAAGTTAAACACCTAACTCTTGAAATCTGTAAACTTAAAAACACTTAAATTTTATTAGTAACACTTAACCACATGAGTTTTAGAATCATCAAAACAAAACAGTGATTGTACCCTTAGGCCAACAAGAGGCCCCAGTCTCCAAAACAAAGACAGATTGTCGCTTCTATGCTGGTTACATCTTAACGACAAGATCTCCGTGATTCAGAGATTCAGTTATGTTGTCATATCATTCTCATATTCCAAATGTTATAACGCCCTTACTTCAAAGCGGGTTGTTATGGATAATGGCCGATATCTTTGCATAATGATCCCAACAATCAAGCGGTACGATCCGGACAGTTATGAGAAAATCACAACATGCAAATCATGCATCTATAGAGATCCAAAATTTTTGCGCCCTTAATTACAACTCCAACAAGTATATATATACCTCAATCTCAATTGAGAAAAAGGTTCACTTATGATTCACTAAAACACCACACAAACGTATTTTCTGCTTTCTTCAAACAATGGTACTTATGCTCACGCCCAATGGTATTCGGTCGGCACCACACCGGTGCTCCTGGCCTAAAAGATATTCTTATCTCTTCTGAATTTTTGACACTATTAATCAAAAGCGTCCAATCGTCTGTGACAAAAAAATCCCCATCACATATATGTTATAGGACATGAAGATGATAATTTATGGTAGGATTATAAAAATTGATTAAAAAATTAGAATTTTGATACATCTAAGGCCATGTTTACTTCGCAGAAGAGAGAGAAAGGGGAAGAAGGGAAGGGAAGAGAGATTGAAGAAGGGGCGAGAAAAAGAATTCAAAAAAATTATTTAAGAGCCTGGATCTCTGTGCTCAGCCTCTCTTCACTAGAATTTTGAGCTGAAGAGATGAGGGAAGAGAGAGGGCTCTCTTCCTCAGCCAACCAAATAGCTGAGCTGAGAAAGAGAGCTCTCTTTCTCTCTCTTCCTCCATCTTCATGCCAAACAAATAGGGCCTAAGATACATATTTAGGGGTGTTAAGTGCGCCGGATCGGCTCAACAACCCGCACGGGCATGGCCTGAGTCCAGCTAAGCCCTGGGCCGGACCTGAGTTTGCCAAAGGCGGTCCACAGCCTGGCTGGGCTGTGCCAGGCCCGAACCCGGGCGCTGACACGACCCACCCGACCCAGCCTGGTCCGGATATCCCAAAGACTATAATAGTTGTTGGGTGCCAGGCCTGGCCCGACCTGGCCAAATCCGACAACTATTATAGCCATTGGACGACCGAGGGTTATCTGCAATTTTTTTTGCAGATAACCTCCCAAAACAACCCCAACAACTACGGTATTTACAATTTTTTTTTGCAATTTCCCCCAACGGGTATATGGTCGGTTTGATGACTTTTTTGCAAAAAAAATTGCAAAAAAATACTTCTCTTCTCCTCTATAAATACTTCATCTTCCCCATTATATTTTATCACAATAAAAATCTTTTAAATCTCTAAAAAAATTCTAAAATTCTCAAGCTCTACAAGATCTCAAGTCCTCAAGCTCTAGAAGCTCTACAAGTTCTCTAGTCCTCAAGCTCTGCATGCTCTCTCTACAAGCTCTCAACTCTCAAGTCTTCAAGTTCTACAAATAAAATGGATGCCAATTCTTCATCAGTTAGACCTAGTCAAGCTTTTGGTTCTACATTTCATGGTATGTTTAGTTTAAGTAATGAACAGTAGGAAGCCCTAAACTTTTCACTGTCTGACACTCCATAAATTTCATTGACACAATTCACAAATTTTACTGCTTCTTCTGACATACCTACCCCTCCTCATCATATTCCTATTAGTTCTACCAAGGTATCAATTACCTATACAACTCTTAAATATGGAGTTTGAAAATATTTTGTTAAAGTAACTGTTGATGAAGTTAGGAGGACGCAATGCAAGTTGTGTTCAGATGTTTCATATGCCTTTCTCAAAAATGAGGAACTAACCCACTAAGCTGACACATTAAGAGTAAACACCTAGAATACCAACCACAACAAACCCAAATTAGCACTTCAGGTAGTACAAAAGGCACTTTTACTTATAACTGTGCAATAGGTAAAATAAATTTAACAAAATATCTTATTCAGTTTGAACAGTCTTTTAGTATAGCTGAAGATGATGCATTTACAGGTTATATTATAACCACTCATAATCCCGATTATTAGCTGGCCAATAGGAACACTATATGTAACACCCTGTTCCTATAATACGTACTCAAATAAGTATTCTGATCTTTTGATCGCATTCTTTAATTTTTTTTCTCCTTATTTATTTCATTTTTTGATTATTTAATGTTATCGTTTGGTATTGGATCCGAATTATCAGACTCAGAGTCAACCCCAGTCTGAACTTGGGATTTGCTCCCAGTGTACTACTTGATTTGATATTTTGAAAGTTAGATTTGACCAGTTTTAGTTTCAAAAATTGTTTTCCAATATTTTAGATTTTTCACGATTTTCTGTATTTTTTCAAATTATTCTGCAAAATCTTTAAAATCAATATCGATTGGTATTGCTGGTCGATTCCCGGATTTCTAGTTTATAAATGTAGTTGAATTTCTAATTTTTGCTTTCATATTATTTCTCAGGATCACATTTTTTACTTTAGTGCAGTTTCGGGGATTTTTCTGAATTAATCAGAATCCGACCGAATTTGGTGTCGGCCAATATCACTGACTGATTTCAGGATTTTTAGTTTGAAAATGGGATTGAATTTTTTAAATTCGATTTTATATTATTCCTCATGACGATATTTTCTATCTCTGATAATGTCTGAGGATTTTCTAAATTTCTTGAATTTTACCTTATTATGATATATTATTTTATTTTGATGTTTTCCTTTTCTTTTCCCTTCTCTTTTCCCTAGCTTGCCACGTTGCACAATCCTAATCACCCATAAAATATCTTCTCCCCCATTTAAACCCTTCTCCTTCTCTCTCTCCCCATGTTCTCTCCCTCTTTCTCTCAAACTCTCTCTTCTCACCTGGGAGCGACGACCGCAGCCCCCAGACCAGCTCCACCGCGTCGGCATTCCCCCGGTGACTCCAGCAATGGCGACCACCCCCAGGCTCTCTCTTCCCTCCTCTTCTCTTTCTCTTTTCTTTTCTCTATTTTTCCTCTCTTTTCTAGTCCTTCCTCTCTCTCTCTGGGTCATCTTCGGCCAGATCTGCCGCAGTCCTCCCTTGGAGGCCACCAGTAACAGCTAGCGCCATCGTCGACTCCCCTTTCTCCTTCCTTTTCTTTATCTTTTCTTCTTCTTCTTCTTCTTTTTTCTTTCTTTCTTTCTTTCCCTCTCCTCACTGCAGTTGTGGTCGCGGTGGTCAGAGCCGCCACGCCTCCTGGTTGGCCCCGGCCGGTGAGTCCCCTCTCCTTCTCTTGGATCTCTCCCTCTTTCTCTTTCTCTCTCTTCTCTTTCTTTCTTCACTCTTTTTTCTCTTTCTTTCTTCTCCCTTACCCCTTCTCTCTCTGTAGGCCGCCGGCGGCCTGGCCGACCACTTAGTGGCCACCCCCTCCTCCTCTCCCCAGCCTCTCTCTCTGTCTCCCTCTCTTTTTTCTCTTTTTTCTCTTTCTTCTTTCTCTATCACTCTCTCTGGACCCCCCACTTTCTCTCTCTAGATCTCTCTTCAATGGTGGGTGTTGCATGTGCACAAGTTTCTGGAGTTTCGAGATTTTACGACATTTTACGTAATTTTAGGCGAGTTCTCTCGCTTTATTCTGTGTTTCCTACTTTGACAGGTTAATTTGTATTTTTGGGAAATTTGTGTATTTGCATTTCCCTACTATATTTGTATTTCTGTGAATTGTATACCTATAGATATATGCGGCCAAGTGCCTAGGACTGTATGTAGTAAATCTATGACGAATTCCTGTACTTATACCCTGCCTGTGATGATGTTTTATTACTGCTTTATTATCATGTGTGGTCGACTCTTCATGGTCATTTGTCCTCGGAGTTAAATTCCCTGAGTTTTTCAGCTTCGTCGGGAGCCTAGTTACGTCGTGTGACTGTGTAATTAGCCTGTTGGACACCTCGTCAGGCATTGCTTACTGTCCTCTCGCTTTGCTCAGTCTTCGAACTGAAACCCTTAGATTTTATTAGCTACAACGTGTGGCTGTAAGCCGAGCTTAATTGCTAGCCTCGCTAGGCACGGTTTAGTTATGTACCTACTTTACTCAACCTCCGGGCTTAACCGCTTGGCAATTCTCTTACTTGTTATTTAAATATGCATGTGTGTTATTTGGTTCTAACATCTCTGGCAGGAACTTACTCAGCATCATGGCTTAACCGCTTAGCGGTTCTATATTATAGCCTTCGGGCTTAACCTCTCTGAGGTTTGTTAAAGTTCTCTGGACTTTTTATATGCTACGGCTGGTAGACGGACCTAGCATTCAACACTTTACCGCTAACTCCGTTCAAGCATAGTTACTCCGTGAGCACTGCTTCGCCACGTGCGGTAGCATAGCGTTCATATACTTGCTTCGCTTTTTGCGTTTAGTTATGTCGTGAGCGATAATCACGCCGAGCGTGCGGGCATCTAGTGTGTAGTTAGTTTCGCGGCGTGTTTGTTTCGCCGCAAAACGCCGCAAAACGCAAGTCGTAAAACTTCTTTTCCATTTTCCGTTGTTTGTTTCGCTGAAAAATAAGTTGCAAAATGCAACTCTTCTTTTCCCATTTACAGTTGCTACAGTTAAATTTGTGGTCATGTAAATATCACTTTTATACTCATATTTTCTCACTTGCAGTTGCTACAGTTAATTTTGTGGTCATGTAACTCTCACTTGTAGTACACTTATAGTTCAAAACAGTTACTTGATAATCAATATATAATTTAATATTATTAAATATTTAATATTTTAAATAGTGTTCAATTTCTTATTTAATTATTTAATTATTTTATATTTTTAATCTTTAATTTTTTTATTGTTTTTAATATTGTTTTAATATTTAATATTTTACTAATTTAATTTAATATTTTAATTTAATATTTTATTTAATGCTTTATTATTTTATTAATACTTATTCCATTTTTTATTATTTATTTAGAGTTAATATTTTATTAATATAACAATATTATACTTTAATATAAAATTATTATATATTTAATTATTTATTTTTTAATATAAAAATTACTTTATTAATATCATAATATATTTATTATTATATTAATATTTTATTATGTGAATATTGTAATAATAATTCAGTATAATAATACTATAATGATAATTTATTATTAAATTATAATTATATTTTACTTTGTTAATTTTATATTTCTATAATATTACAATAATATTATAATAAAATTTATATTATAATAATTTTCAAATATTTTTAATACTATAATATTATAACTATAGTTTATTATTTTTGTAAGATTTTTTAATATTATAATAAAATTTATATTATAATAATTTTCAAGTATTTTTAATATTATAATATTATAACTATATTTTATTATTTTTGTAAGATTTTTTAATATTTATATTTTATTAGTATTCTTAAAATTTTATTAATGTTCTTTAGATTTTCTTAAAATTTTATATTATTTATTTAGTTAATATTTTAGTAATATTTTACTATTTATACTAATATTTTATTAATATTATTGTTATAAATAAAATATTAAGATTATTAATTTTTTATCTCCAATTTATTAATATAATTTAATTTGCAATAGTAGATTTAATTTAATAGTATTTATAATATTTAAATCACTGCTACAGTTAATTTTGTGGTCAACTTTTCCACTTACACTTTTACATTACCAATCAAACACCGTAAAACACAATATACTTTACCATTTACACTTTCACTTTATCAACCAAACACCGTAAAACACAATATACTTTTCCATTTACACTTAACTTTATCAACCAAACATCGTAAAACACAATATTTTTTCTCTGCTACAGTTCACTTTTTCCATTCTCATTTTACGACTTACGACTTGCGACGTTTTGTAACGAAACAAACAGGCCCTTAGTTCCGCTTGGGTGTTCGCTTACTTTCTTGCCTGCTTGATAATTTAACCATTATTCTTTTCTTAATGGTTGTGAAGAGTTTAAAACCATTACTTATAATATTTTTCAAAGCTATATTGTTTCAAGTATTCGTACCGATCTCCCTGTATTGGTACCTTTTTTCTATATTCATATCGATCCTTTATATCGGTATTATTTTCCTGTATTGTGATACACGATGGTTAATATCTACTATGCTAATCACTTGACATGATATCACTTGCTGTGTTGATCACTTAACACATGTCATGCTATTACTCAACACCTGCCACCTGTTATGATATCACCTGCATGTTATCACCTGCCTGTTATTATTTATCATATGCCACTTATTATATTACCATTTGACTTGTGATTTTCATATTACGAAAATCTTATAATTGCTTTCCTGTATTATATACAGTGATATTGTGTAACACCCTGATCCCCGTGTACGTATCACCGTATCTGTGCGCGATACGACGTACAAATTTGATTTGACCTCTGTAGTATTCCGATTGACCTGATTTCAGTTTAAAAAATCATTTCCTAATATTGTAGATTTTTTCAGGATTTTTCTGAAATTTTCTGGATTATTTTGGAAAATCTCCGTAGTCGGTGTCGACTGATACCGATAACCGGCCTTCCGATTTTTATTTCACAAACGGAGTAGAATTTTGAGAATCAGCTTTCACCGTGTGTCTTAGAATCATGTTATCTACGTTCGGGTATTTTTGGGGATTTTTCTGAATTTATCGAAAATCCGGCCAAATCGGTGTCGCTCGTATCGGCGAGACACTCCGGGATTTTTAATTTGCAATCCGGATTGAATTTCTACAAACCATCTTCATCTTACGTCTCAGAATAATATTTTCTATTTTCTGTATTTTTTGGGCATCATTCGGAGCTAGTCAATTTTTGACCTTATTAAAATAATATTAAATTAATTTTTTTAAAAAATTCTCTCTCTTTTCTTTTCTTCTCCCTTCTTCCATCTTCTTCCAGCGAGTTCCTCCTCCACCGCCTCTTCTCTCTCCTCCCCTATAAAACCCAATCTCTCTCTCAATCCCACACACTCTCTCTCTTTTACCCCTCTCTAATTTCTCTCTCCTCTCTCTATTTCTCTCTGTCTCTCTCTCTCTCTCTCTCTCATCCAGGCGGATTTGAACCACCGCCGGCGGCGGTGGCCGGCGCGCCACCGCTGCGCGCCCCCGGCCGGCGCCGCCGCACGCCCGGCCGGCGCCGCCGCACCCCTCTTTCCTTCTCTTTCCTTTCTTTCTTCTTTTCTTCTCTTCTTCTTCTTCCTTCTTCCCTTTCTTCTTCTCACTGTAAATCCCATTTCCCCTCTTCCCCATCTCTCTATTTCTCTCTCTCTCCTACTTCGTCACCCTCTCTCTCCCTTGGCCTCGCGGCCTGAACCGCCGGCGGCGGCCAGGACCGCCGCCGGCGAGCTCCGCCTGCCGCCGGCCAGCTAGGCTGGCCGGCTGGCTAGTGAGGGCGGCAGCAGCAAGCTGCTGCTGCCCCTCCTCTTCCCTTGTGGGTTTGGGTTAGAACCCAAACCCAATTACCCCTATTGGGTTTACTTAAAACCCAATAACCCTTTTGGGTTTATTGGACCCAAAACCCACTAAGCCCTAAACCCAATAACTTAAGTTATGGGTTCGGGTTATCGGATCCAAACCCGGCCCGTGAACCCGCTCCAGAACCCATTACAGGTAAATTTGCAGAAAACCCCCCTGATACTTTTATTATTTACATTTAAATATTGTTATTACATATTTAACCCTATTTGTTCTGATTTAGTATACGGGTGAAATCGGGAGCATTCGGACTCCGATTTGGACGATTCTGGATTCGTTGCGATCGTGGAAAAGAGAGCGACATTCTCATGACTAGTTTGTGAGTGTTTTATTTTCTAAATTATATTTTATCATGTTTAGTGTTATGACTTGATTGCTTTCTGTGTCAGATCTTGATATTGGATAAAATACGATAACAATTCATTATTAACTGGTAATGATTGGATAGACAGTGTAATAAGACTAACCTAGAAGATTACTAGGTAATTCCTAATTTCATATGAGGTACTAATAGTAACAATAAATACTGATACAGACAACTAGGACACAGTCATCATACATGCACTGCCACCGACACTTGGGCCACTAGGTCACCATCTTCTTGACCACTATTATTTCATATAGCTTATCACGTTTAGATAACTATCGTTACATATATATTGATCTACGATAGGCTATGACACTATACGGTCACTAGACATACAGCTAGATACCGTTATTTCATGCACTGATATCATCTTTACACGGCTACGGTAGTTCACTAGCCATGATATGCTATGCTACACGGACCACTGTTATGACACAGATAGATTACACGGATTATTGCTACACATATATGACTACCACATTTCATATTATTATTCTCATCATGCTATGGATTCTCGGCATATCACTGTTACACATGCATGTATGATTTCTTTATTCTGGTCACATGGCTCACCATTTCAATTACCTGTATTATTGTTCCATGTTATCAGATACATGTTATATGCTTGGTTCCCGTTACTGATATTGTTAATCCCGTTACTGGATACATGTTCCCGTTACTGATATGGATGTTCCCGATACTGGACATGAGAGCTGTTGATATGCGATATGTGGAATCCCACATCCATTGTTCTTGTTACATTGTTCTCGTGATATTGTTCATGTTATATTGTCCCCGTTTCTCGTTATATTGTTCTATGCTATCAACAGAGCTCAGGTCCAGTTATCCAGTTACCCGTATCATGTACTGTAATTGTTCTTGTTATCTTGTATACTGCACATATCAGATCATAAAGCTAATTGGGGTATGGGGGAGACTTGACGGTTGATTAGATCTTATCGGGTGATGTACTGGATCCATATTGTTAGTCCCACTGCAGGGGACGGTAGTACTACTACCAATTGCTCCATGAGCTCTTGTTACTTGATTCATGCTCCCCTCTTAGCGGAGGGCCCTGGTCCTGGCAGCCAGGGGCTTGTTTAAGGCCGTGATCCCGGGTATGCACGGGATACATCCACCCGATAAGAACTCCTCGACCACGGGTTTCCAATTAACATAATAAAACAGTATACACAATAGTGACGTCGGGAACACTTGTTATTTGGTCACTCTCTCGTTTGGATAATGGTACCCGTAGGCCATGTCCGGATGGGTTCGACTGGAGTGCGGGCTCCAGTATGAACCGCCAGTGGTATGGGACACTGGAAGAGATTGATTAAAATACCAGGTGGTACTGATTGCTACTATTGTATAAATCACATGACATGCCTGGTACATATATGCTATCTTGTTATTGTTCATGCTATTTTATCTGATATCCTGTTACCTGTATACTTGTTACTTTACCTGGCATATGTTATACTTTCTATGATGACATACGACGCATGTACTGTATTGTATATATTATGCTTTCTGTATAGTAGACATCATTACTGTATTTACACCACACCGTATAGTGATTACATTGCATAGGCCCACCTGCATGTTCATATTGCATATGCCCACCTGCATGTTCATATTGCATATGCCCACCTGCATGTTCATTTACCTCACTACCATGTTCATCTCTATCACGTCACCATTTATTCGATAAACTGGACACGACTACAAACATGACCCGATGATAACCGGCTAGGTAATGATGGTAATAAAAGACGACATGTTTCTATATTTGCACTGCTTTCATGTTTATCTATTTCTACTGTTTATATATCCTTATTATATGATATCACTAGTCCCACATCATGTATTATATATTAGTATCGTGCTTGTATTATTATGTATATATTACTGCCTCCTTCATTTTACCACTCACTAGGTCGCTTTCTGACGACTCTGGGTTTGCGTGCCCAGATTGGAGATCCGAGTTCTCAGAGTAGCAGAGAGTGCCTTGGCGTGACATAGGAGACTCCTCATCTGGCCTATTCATAGGTATTTTAGTAATTTATTTCTGTTATCTTATTTGTCCCTACTTTTCATATCTGTTATGATCGCTGACCTATTTCTGCAGGTATTCTTGTACTTATATCATGCTGGAACCCATGTCTATATGGAGGTTATGTACTGTACTGAGGCTTAACGTACGCGTGAGCGTGTTTTCACCTCGCGTATGTACGTCGCCATAACGTCCCCGTATCCTTGGGATCGGGGCGTTACATATTGTCTCTCTTGTACACATGAACTTATGTATTCATGTTACTCTTGTAACTTCTGAATCTGTCTTGCTCATGCTATTCCTATAAATTGATAATTACATAATAATCGGTAACAAAAGGCCAACTTACATCGGTTAAGGAGAAACTGATGGACTTCTATTTGTGAATATGTTTACAATGATATTAGGTATATTATGCAACTGAAACTTTGGTTCTACCCTCGGGCCTCCAGGTGTTCCGCGGGGTATGTTGCCACCCGATTACTAACTTCTTGCAGGGCATATAAATAAGACCCTTTGTCCCTGGATTGCCTCGCGGTTAGTTCCGTATCAGCAATGGAATATCCTGGGCCGTGGTCCTCGGTATGCACGAGGCCTACTATAAACATAACCCATGGGTTTACTATCAGTTTTCAATAACAAATCTTGACTTACTCATATATGGATGTATGTGGGATGAATGCGCTTGTACACATACTTCGATGTATGAGTCAGACGAGTAATAATAATAAGACGCTAATATAATAATTCATTGGTGTTTGATCGGTTTCGGATTGTATACATTCAGATTACAATAACGTGAGATATAAGGTGTATATATATGAGGTTTTCCTTGTTTGGATTATTCCTTCGACGTACTTATCTCATGAAGTCGTACACTGGGTTTTACAATTACTTTTGATGTATTAGCTTTCATCGGATTTCGATTCAGATTTCGGGTTTTAGTTCTTCTTATTATTGTATCTATATATATACATTTTGTTTACCACTTGTATATTACTTTACTAATCCCCTGCTGTTATCATTCTATACACAATCCGTCTCTTACTTGATATTACACTCGTACTACTGTACTGAAAGCACACCAAAAGGGTGGTGAATAGGTGTGAGGCTAATCTAATGACAAATAATGCGGAATTAAAAACTAAATGCAACACACTTAGTGTAACCAAAGAGTGTAGCCGAATTCTGGGCGAAGGGCTCTGGACTATCTCCTCTGAATTCCTCTAAATAAGAGTTGAAATGCTATATGAAGCTCTCTTGGTTGAACATAAGTATGGCACACAAACAACAATACCCAGCATATAAGTATGAATGAGCAATATGAATGATGCAAGGTACAATATAAAGAGAGAGAGTTAAGAAATAGTGGATCAAACGCAAACACAAAGATATATTTCGAGGTTCGAGCATCCAGCTCTACGTCCCCGCCTTCACACAGAAAGATTTTCACTAATTCGTTCACACAGGGAACCTCCACAGAGCATTTGGGTAAATATAATTTGGGAGTACACAACTCCTCTCTCACCGAATACAACCTCTACACTTAGAGGTAAGGTACAAAGCCAACACAATATCAACCTCACAATTGAGGGATAGGTACAAAGTCAAACCACCACAATCACCTCACACTTGAGGGATTCCAACTCAATCATCTCTCACTAAAGGGATGCAAATAACAATCACCTCTCACTAGAGGGATATCAACACAATCACCTCTCACTAGAGGGATATCACAAAGTATGGAAGGTTTACAACTCTTAGTGGTATAACAACCACAAACCAAATCATTCTCACAAAACTAGATCCTAATAGATAGGATAGATATGATAAGCTCAAGTGTGAGAAAATAAAGTGTTTGGAAATGAAAACAATAAAGAAAAACACTTGGGAAAATCACAAGATAGGTGTTGAAATAAAGATCAAAAATCAATTCCCAAATACTTTATTTTTCTTTGATTTTTTCAACACTTTAAAACAAATGAAGATTGATTTTTAAACCCAAAAACTCTTTTAAAACTTGTAACTAAAACACTTGAGAAGATGAAGATTTTTACTCTTGAAATTGTTGTCTAAAATCAGCTCAAATGAGGGGTATTTATAGCCCCACAAAAATTCTGCCTGTTGCAATCTGGAAAAGCCCATATAGCCCTTTCGGTCGACCAGCCAACGACCATATTTCTGATCGTTGTGCCGCCCGGTCGGCCGGGCCAAAGCGCACGGTCGACCGCCCGGTCGACCGACGCCCACCCGAGAGTGGGGTGATCTCAATCGGTCGACCGCGCGGTCGACCGGCGCCCACCCGAGAGTGGGGTGATCTCAATCGGTCGACCGCGCGGTCGACCGACGCCCACCCGAGAGTGGGGTGATCTCAATCGGTCGACCGCGCGGTCGACCGGCCAAACCACTTGGCCTTTGTGCACGTCCATGCACATCGGTCGACCGGGACAGTCGACCGACCACTGGTCCGGTTGACCGTCTGGTCGACCGCAGAGCCTGACATGGAAAATTTTTAGGATTTAAAAACTCGACTTTTTAACTTCAAATAAATCCCTTAAAATCATATAAATTTCACAAAAGTCAATTCTTATTAGATCTTTGAAATACAAATATGTGTGACAAAAATTCAACACATATTTCAAACAATTTGAACCATTTTTATGTTCTTGAAAATTTGCCTTAAATTAAAAACTGTATTTTCTAAAACTTGAATTTTTGAAATGGAAATCCGATTTTTTCAAAATACATGTAAATACAAAAAACTTGATATTGAAACAACTTTGAAGCATATTGTATATAGATAGAATGCAATATACATGAAGGATATTATATCTATGTTTTTGACATTAAATCCAAAAATAAGTTTTATAAACAATATCTTGATAAAAAAATAAGTTTTGTTTAAATATAAAACTCCAACTCATGAAATAGACTATCAAGGTAAGTTTTTCTAAATAGATGAAGCATAGATGTATATAGTGAAAGTACACCTAGAGGGGGGGTGAATAGGTGTAAATGCTAATCTAAGGCTAAATGCAAACTCTAATGCTCTAAAAGCGGAAGCTAATGCAAGTGTTGGACAACAAATACAATTCAACAAGTGTAGCCGAATTCCCCTTGCGAGGCTCTGAACTAACTCCTCTTGATTCCCCTTAAAATGGGTTGAGGTGCTATGTGAAGCTCTTGTTGGATGAGTATAAGTTAGGCACACACACACAAGCAATCCAAGCAATCAAGGATATAGCAATACAATGCACACAATTAAGCCAAGCAAGTATAGATGAATAGCAATAGAAATATATGCAAGGCAATATGAAACAATGCTCAAAACACAAGCAAGTATATATGATGATATGAATGGATGATGCTTGCACAAATGTAAAAAGAGTAGAGTTGAGAGAAATTGGATCAAACGCAAAGACCAAGATGTGTTTCGAGGTTCGAGCCCCTAGCTCTACATCCCCGCCTACACCACCGTGTAGGATTTCTAATCCACTATAGGAGCCCCTAACTCCTCTCTCAACTTACAATGCCACCGAGGCAATACAACACACAATCCACCTCTACCGAAGAGGGATACGGCCCGTAGCCAACCACAACAAATGCCTCTCCTTAAGAGGCTCACAAACCAATCACCCGATCACCTCTACCGAAGAGGGATTCACAAATAAAAGGGTGTTTACAACAAGTGGTTCCAAAACCACAAACTCTCTTTTCTTTCTCTTTTCTTTCTTTTCCACAAAACAAAGATCCTAATAGTTTAGGATAGAAGATAGCTCAAGTGTGGAAACTAGGTGTTTTGGAAAACAAGCAACAAAGAAAAACACTTGGGAAATTTCTTGTAAAAGATAGAGAATGAATGCCAATACAAAAATCCCAAATTCCAATTTCTTTGATTTTTCCAAAACCCAAATCAATAAAGATGAGAAGTTAAAAGCACTAAAAACTCTTTTTAAAACTCTTTTAAACTCTGCTGAAAACCAGAAATTTTTCTCTTAAAAACCTTAGCCAAAATCCCAAATGAATAGGGTATATATAGGCCAAACCAGAAAACTAGCCGTTAGGCTGATGTGGCAATTCTGACAGCCACCGGTCGACCGGCCCGGTCGACCGGCAACGGTCGAAAATATGACCGTTGGGGCTTCGGTCGACTGCCAGTCGACCGACCAACAAGGAGGAAACACAGTTTCCTTCTATCGGTCGACCGACCCAGTCGACCGAAAAGATACAGAGAGCAGACTCTCTATATCGGTCGACTGGGTCCGTGACCCGGTCGACCGACGGACATGCACAGCCTGTGCATATCCGGACACAGCAGCCGGTCGACTGTCCCGGTCGACCGGTCTGCCTGAAATACAGTTTTTCTGGGCAGATTTTTGAGATAGAAAATTTGTAAAAAATCTTTTAACACTTCTAAAAAATCCACAAAAATATGTTTTATCATTTTACTTGAAAACTAAACTTGTGATAAAAATTTCAAGACATATATCAATCATATCAATTCATTTTTGTGTCCTGCCAATTTTATCATAAATAAAACTTGTATTTTTATCAAACTAGATTTTTTCCAAAACATGAATAGGAATGTCAAAATAAGTTTGTCTATAAGTTAAGCATGTATGTATAACTAGAAAACATCTACTATACATATAAATCATGAAAACTTGTTTTGATCCAACTATTCATAAAATCACACATTAAAACATAAAACGTGTGTGTTTGTGCACTTGAGCATATCAACTAAACTAAGCTTTACAAATGGATCTAAAACACACTAAACTAAACTAGGATACCTAAGTCTTCTCTTGATGATCTCCATCTTCAAGTAGACTTGCTCCCAAACGCGATCCACCGAGTGCAAAGGTATGATCTTTAAGCTTTGGCACCGGAATCACCATGATAAGCTTCCAAACACCTTGTTGAAGCTAATCACCAACACTAATATCCTGCTAATGATGTAACGCCCCGATTCCACGGATACGGGGACGTCACTGCAACGTATATACGTAAGTCCGAATTACCTTCCCGTATATACGCTAAGCATCAGTACAGACAAGAATCAGAGTACGGAAGCAAGTGGTGCATTATACATTCCAACATATGAGTACAATTACAAAGTTATCACCAGAGGTGATCTGACATCAATAATATTACATCACCAGAATGGCGCAATTGCGAGAATACAAGAGATATACAGGAGTAAACAGTATAAAAGGCACTCACGAGTTTACAAAAGGGAAACTCGAGAGGCACACAAGGGGGCCTGGAAGGATAAGACTCTGGACGGTCTGCTGGAGATCCACGCTACCACTGCACCACTCTGATCATCAACTGGAAGAATCCATAAGCTCCAAGCTCCATGACCTGGACATGAGAATCCAGGGGAGTCAGATGAAACTCCCCAGGCGAGTGGTGAGACAAAAGCCAAGTGGCGAGCAGAGGGTAAGCACATGTATAGTGATAAAGCCGTATAAAGCCGAGGGCGAGCAAATCTGATTGTATGGTTTCAGATCACGGCTCCATAAGACCAGTACGTCGAAGGAATAATCCAAACAAGGAAACCCTCATCTATATACCTTTATCTTATGTCACCATAATCCAAGCACATACAACCCGACTGCTCTCAGGGCATGATTAGATAACGAACAGGAGGCAGGCGAATACCAGGAATAAAGCAGAGTATAAGCAGTTAATATAACAATAATCATGAAACCGGAAATCCGATGTAAAAACCAGTACAAGCAAGCATAGCAAGGTGCACTACAGATCCAAGGCTGGCGTCTTTTATTATTACTATTATATAGCTCACTTTACCCTGATATCTAGCTATGTGGACTAGCGTCCCAGCACACATAGATCCATATCCCAGTAAAGCAAGGTTGTTATTGGAAACCAGCGGGGGTATCAACGAACTATGTTTACAGTGGGTCCCGTGCATACCCGGGACCACGGCCCAGGATTGTTCCGTTGCTTGGTAGACGGAACCCGCCGCAAGGCAAACAGGAGGGTCTTATTGTATGCCCTTATCATGATGGTACCAGGAATAAGGGAGCCAGCTCTCCCCTCGGTCCCCTGGAGGCCCACAGGTCAGACCGGAACATGAGTTGCACAACATTCCTAAAAGCCACTGTAAACACGAACACATATTGATATCCGCATGTTTCCCCCGACCCAATGCAAGTTGTTCCTTTTATGAATTATTAGATTAATTATCAGTTTACGGGAATAACAAGAGCAGGGCATGATCAGGAATTCAGGAGTTCAGGTCACTGTATATAATACAGGATAACAGGTCACTGATCATGATACAGGATATCAGGTCACTGTACATAGTACAGGATAACAAGACAGGGTTCCCGTAAATGTGATAATCACAGGTCAAGTATATCCTGCTGGGTGTCAAGTGATAGCATGACAAGAGATTGATATTAGACAGGTAAACAGTCATGTCAAGAGATTGATAATAATTCGGTGGCAAGTCATGTCATAACCAGGGTCTTGCCAAATAGTAGTAGGTCAGGTGTCAGGTGATAGTACAACAGTTATCAGGTGATATACATGTGTTAAAAGTAATATGAGGACGACAAGTAGTATAGATAGGTGCCAGGCATGAAGTAATGGCATGGGGTAGAATAGTAGCTGAGCACAAACAAAGTGGAGCAGAACAAGCTGGAAGTACAGACAGCAAACAGTATTTAACACTGGAGCGTCTGGCGAGGTTACCGGGACGACTCGACTGAAGTACGAGCAGTAAATCCGGCAGCAACTCGCCTAGACGAATCTAGTGGTAAAGCGCTGAACGCTGACCATGATAACCAGGCGGAACTGAACAAGCTGGAGGCATGAGCAGCGAACAGAGTTTAGACACTAATATGCTCTGCGAGGCTACCGGGGCACTCGGATTAAGATACGAGTGGAGAATCCGGCAGCAACTCGCCTAAACGAATTTAGTGAATAAAGCACTGAGTGCTAAGCATGCTCACCAGGCGAAGCTGAGAAACCTGACGATCCCAATCACGCCTCTTTCGAGACAGTGAGGGACCGGAGGCTGAACTGAGAGACCTGCCGGTCCCAATCACCTCTCTTTCGAGATAGTGAGAGACCGGAGGTTGAAGGGGTCCGGAAGCCAAGTATGGTATAGGGCAGTACAATACGTCACAGGCATGGTATATGTACAAGAAGGAAACTACCCTAGTACAAGCATTCGTCACAGAGCAATACATATCCAGATATAGGCACTCGGCCATACACAATACAGGGACTCAGCCCAATACAAAGTACATGAAAACATGGAATAAAATACATGTCGACCCGACGAAGCGGGGAAACCCAAATGGAGGCGAGAGCGAGAACACTCGCATAACCAATAAAATAGTAAGACAAGAAGATAGCGAGATCACTCGCCTAAATCCCCGGAAAGCCGAAAGTCTGGAATCCATGGAACTCGCGCACGCGCCATAAAATAATATATAATTATGAGGAGAGAGAAAGAGTGAGAAGCCTAGAGAGAGAAACATATGGAAGGAGAGAGGGCACACGGAGACGCGGGTTGGAAAGTGAGACGCGGGGGTTGCAGACGCGGGGGTCGCGTCGCGGGAATAGCAGACGCGGGAATCACAGGTGCAGGAATAGCAGACGCGGGGTGAGATCCGCGTTAGGAAAGTCTTGGCGAGGAAAATCACTCGCCGACAAGATTCCTAGCTGCGCCCGACGAAGGGAGATTCGGCCCCAATCCAAAAGGAGGGTACCGGCCCTGAGTCGTGTCAACGCAGAAGAACGCGGCCACAATCCAAAAGGAGTGGTCGGTCCTAAGTCTTGCCGACGAAGAAGAGCACGGCCCCAAACCAAAAGGAGTGGCCGGCTCTGAAAGAGTCATGTCCAAATAGAGAAGACGCAGAGAAAAAGAGAGAGAAAGAGAGTGGGCAGGTGAAAGAGAGAATCATGGGAGAGAGTGAGAGGATAGGAGAGAGAGGGTTCAGGAGAGAGAAAGAGAAAGTCTAAGGGAGAGAGATAAAACGCGTGGGAGAGAGAAAGAGAGACGCGCGAGAGAGAGAGAGGGATGCGCGGGGAGAGAGAGAGAGAGAGAGAGACGCGCGGGAGAGAGAGGGAGAGAGACGCGCGGGAGAGAGAGGGACGCGCGGGAGAGGGAGAGAGAGGCGCGGGAGAGGGAGAGAGACGCGCGGGAGAGGGAGAGAGAGACGCGCGGGAGAGAGAGAGGGACGCGCGGGAGAGGGAGAGAGAGACGCGCGGGAGAGAGAGAGGGACGCGCGGGAGAGAGAGAGACGCGCGGGAGAGAGAGAGGGACGCGCGGGAGAGAGAGACGCAAAGAGAGAGAGAGATAGAGTGAGAAAGAGAGGAGAGAGTGAGAACCAGGTCCAGGGAGAGAAAGAGAGGAGGGGGGCTGTTGCCCCCCTTGCTCCCGCACAGCGCCCCCCCCTTGGGGGCGCTCGGCCCTGGCCGGCGGCCAAGTGGCGGCGCCGGGCGGCGCCGCCCACCGGCAGAAGAGGAGGGGGCCATTGCCCCCTCAACAGAGCAAGGAGGGGGGCTGTTGCCCCCCTCCAGCAGAGAAGAAGAAGGGGGGCTGTGCCCCCTCAACAAGGACGCACAGGGGGCCGGGAGGCCCCCTGGCCGAAACCAAGGCCGCCGGCATGGCGCCGGCGGCGGCCAGTCCCCCGCCGGGGATGTCGGAGGAGGAGGAGGAGGAGTCCGGCGAAGGGTCGTGGCCGGATCTCAAGGGAAGAAAAGAGAGGGAAGAAAAGAAGAGGAAAGGAAGGAAAGGAAAGAGAGAGGAGTTGGCCGGAGACGGGGGTCCCTCGCCGGCGTCGAGGTGGTGGCCGGAGCTGGGTCGGCTGGGAGGTGGAAGGGTGCTGGTCGCCGGTCATGCATGGAGAAGAAGGAGAAAAGAGAGGGGAAGAAGAGAAGAAGGAAAGAGAAGTGAAAGAAAAGGAAAAGAAAAGAAAAGAGAAAGAAGAAGGGAGATTGATGGAGATGTGATGGGGGTGGTTGTGATGGGATGCGGCCCACGTGGGAGAGTGGGCTGCTGGGTTGGTGGGGAAAAGAAAAAGGAAAGAAAGAAGGAAAAGAATGGATTAGAATAAAATAATAATATAATAATATGGGCGCGAAATCGACTGTTCCAGAAAAATCCCCAAAAATACCCGGAGGTAGAAAACGTCATCCTGAGGAATAATATGAAATCGGTTTTCCAAAATAAAATCCCGTTTTCAAATTAAAAATCCGGAAGTCAGCCGCCGATACCGGTCTACCCCGGTCGGCCGGATTTTGATAAATTCAGAAAAATCCCAGAAAATGTTTTAAGAAAGAAAATATGATTTTAAGACATAAAGTGAAAGCGGAATTTGGAAATTCAATCCCGATAGTCCCGAAATCAACCAGCGATGCTGGCCGATACCGACTCCGGTGGAATTTCCATAAAATCAATAAATCCTCAGAAAAGTATTTAAATAAGAAATGTGATTCTAAGAATTAAAGTCTAAAGGACCATCTAGAAATTCCTAACTGTTTGAGAATTAAAAATCCAGGAATCGGTCATCTACCGACTCCGGTGGAATATCCATAAATTCGTAAAATCTTTAGAAAAAGGATTTAGGTAGGAAATATTACTCTAAGAAGAATCGTCTAAAGACTCTTCGAGAAATTCTAAGTGGTTTGTGAATTAAAAATCCGGGAAGCGGTCAGCGACACCGGCCGATACCGGTTTTGAAAATATTTAATTAAATTCAGGAAAATTCCAGAAAATCATACAAAATCTAGAATATTGGAAAACGATATTCAAAACTGAAATCGGTCAAATCTGATTACCAGAATATCCAAATCGAGTAATACTCTAGGATCGGGCCCTCGGTTCAGACTAGGGCTGACTCCGAGTCCACGAATCCAAATCCAAGGCAAAACGTTCATATAAGGAATTCATAAAGCAAAACAAATACAGGAAACAAATCGAAAAAATACGATCGGAAAATCTGAATACGCAACTAAGTACGTATTCTGGGAATGGGGTATTACAATCCACCCACCTTACAAAAAATTGCGTCCTCGCAATTTCGTTAAGGGGCAAATTGAATACAAAGGGGACAAGGGTGGAATTATACCAATTAAGATATGAAGTACTATAGGTAGGGCTCTCAAGTCGGCTGAATAATATGCTGACGTCGTGGCTGTGCAATAAATAATACTGCTGATGTCGTGGCTGTGTAATAAAGAAAACCCGAAAATCCTGAGCATAATAAAGAAGACCGATAATTAAGAATCCCGAATGCTGTCTTCTGAAAGATAGCCAGATCAAGACCGATCTGGAGAATACCAAGCTTCATAGAATTGGCCGAAGAGATCACATAATAGCTTCTTTCTGAACCAGCCACTACCTCTCTAGTCTAGTCATATCTTAAATAGTATAAGGCTTCATAAAACCAAAACAGGGAAAGGATATGGATGAATTTGGAATCAAAGGAAAGATAGTCAAGAAATAGATAACTCTGCACTTGTAGTTGGAATGTATAACCAAGACTCTTGTATTCCAGTTGCAAATTCCTTTACCATTAATTTGCCATCTGGACGTACTGAGGAGGTGAGAGCCTAAGCTCTGATACCAACCTGTAACGCCCCGATTCCACGGATACGGGGACGTCACTGCAACGTATATACGTAAGTCCGAATTACCTTCCCGTATATACGCTAAGCATCAGTACAGACAAGAATCAGAGTACGGAAGCAAGTGGTGCATTATACATTCCAACATATGAGTACAATTACAAAGTTATCACCAGAGGTGATCTGACATCAATAATATTACATCACCAGAATGGCGCAATTGCGAGAATACAAGAGATATACAGGAGTAAACAGTATAAAAGGCACTCACGAGTTTACAAAAGGGAAACTCGAGAGGCACACAAGGGGGCCTGGAAGGATAAGACTCTGGACGGTCTGCTGGAGATCCACGCTACCACTGCACCACTCTGATCATCAACTGGAAGAATCCATAAGCTCCAAGCTCCATGACCTGGACATGAGAATCCAGGGGAGTCAGATGAAACTCCCCAGGCGAGTGGTGATACAAAAGCCAAGTGGCGAGCAGAGGGTAAGCACATGTATAGTGATAAAGCCGTATAAAGCCGAGGGCGAGCAAATCTGATTGTATGGTTTCAGATCACGGCTCCATAAGACCAGTACGTCGAAGGAATAATCCAAACAAGGAAACCCTCATCTATATACCTTTATCTTATGTCACCATAATCCAAGCACATACAACCCGACTGCTCTCAGGGCATGATTAGATAACGAACAGGAGGCAGGCGAATACCAGGAATAAAGCAGAGTATAAGCAGTTAATATAACAATAATCATGAAACCGGAAATCCGATGTAAAAACCAGTACAAGCAAGCATAGCAAGGTGCACTACAGATCCAAGGCTGGCGTCTTTTATTATTACTATTATATAGCTCACTTTACCCTGATATCTAGCTATGTGGACTAGCGTCCCAGCACACATATATCCATATCCCAGTAAAGCAAGGTTGTTATTGGAAACCAGCGGGGGTATCAACGAACTATGTTTACAGTGGGTCCCGTGCATACCCGGGACCACGGCCCAGGATTGTTCCGTTGCTTGGTAGACGGAACCCGCCGCAAGGCAAACAGGAGGGTCTTATTGTATGCCCTTATCATGATGGTACCAGGAATAAGGGAGCCAGCTCTCCCCTCGGTCCCCTGGAGGCCCACAGGTCAGACCGGAACATGAGTTGCACAACATTCCTAAAAGCCACTGTAAACACGAACACATATTGATATCCGCATGTTTCCCCCGACCCAATGCAAGTTGTTCCTTTTATGAATTATTAGATTAATTATCAGTTTACGGGAATAACAAGAGCAGGGCATGATCAGGAATTCAGGAGTTCAGGTCACTGTATATAATACAGGATAACAGGTCACTGATCATGATACAGGATATCAGGTCACTGTACATAGTACAGGATAACAAGACAGGGTTCCCGTAAATGTGATAATCACAGGTCAAGTATATCCTGCTGGGTGTCAAGTGATAGCATGACAAGAGATTGATATTAGACAGGTAAACAGTCATGTCAAGAGATTGATAATAATTCGGTGGCAAGTCATGTCATAACCAGGGTCTTGCCAATAGTAGTAGGTCAGGTGTCAGGTGATAGTACAACAGTTATCAGGTGATATACATGTGTTAAAAGTAATATGAGGACGACAAGTAGTATAGATAGGTGCCAGGCATGAAGTAATGGCATGGGGTAGAATAGTAGCTGAGCACAAACAAAGTGGAGCAGAACAAGCTGGAAGTACAGACAGCAAACAGTATTTAACACTGGAGCGTCTGGCGAGGTTACCGGGACGACTCGACTGAAGTACGAGCAGTAAATCCGGCAGCAACTCGCCTAGACGAATCTAGTGGTAAAGCGCTGAACGCTGACCATGATAACCAGGCGGAACTGAACAAGCTGGAGGCATAAGCAGCGAACAGAGTTTAGACACTAATACGCTCTGCGAGGCTACCGGGGCACTCGGATTAAGATACGAGTGGAGAATCCGGCAGCAACTCGCCTAAACGAATTTAGTGAATAAAGCACTGAGTGCTAAGCATGCTCACCAGGCGAAGCTGAGAAACCTGACGATCCCAATCACGCCTCTTTCGAGACAGTGAGGGACCGGAGGCTGAACTGAGAGACCTGCCGGTCCCAATCACCTCTCTTTCGAGATAGTGAGAGACCGGAGGTTGAAGGGGTCCGGAAGCCAAGTATGGTATAGGGCAGTACAATACGTCACAGGCATGGTATATGTACAAGAAGGAAACTACCCTAGTACAAGCATTCGTCACAGAGCAATACATATCCAGATATAGGCACTCGGCCATACACAATACAGGGACTCAGCCCAATACAAAGTACATGAAAACATGGAATAAAATACATGTCGACCCGACGAAGCGGGGAAACCCAAATGGAGGCGAGAGCGAGAACACTCGCATAACCAATAAAATAGTAAGACAAGAAGATAGCGAGATCACTCGCCTAAATCCCCGGAAAGCCGAAAGTCTGGAATCCATGGAACTCGCGCACGCGCCATAAAATAATATATAATTATGAGGAGAGAGAAAGAGTGAGAAGCCTAGAGAGAGAAACATATGGAAGGAGAGAGGGCACACGGAGACGCGGGTTGGAAAGTGAGACGCGGGGGTTGCAGACGCGGGGTCGCGTCGCGGGAATAGCAGACGCGGGAATCACAGGTGCAGGAATAGCAGACGCGGGGTGAGATCCGCGTTAGGAAAGTCTTGGCGAGGAAAATCACTCGCCGACAAGATTCCTAGCTGCGCCCGACGAAGGGAGATTCGGCCCCAATCCAAAAGGAGGGTACCGGCCCTGAGTCGTGTCAACGCAGAAGAACGCGGCCACAATCCAAAGGAGTGGTCGGTCCTAAGTCTTGCCGACGAAGAAGAGCACGGCCCCAAACCAAAAGGAGTGGCCGGCTCTGAAAGAGTCATGTCCAAATAGAGAAGACGCAGAGAAAAAGAGAGAGAAAGAGAGTGGGCAGGTGAAAGAGAGAATCATGGGAGAGAGTGAGAGGATAGGAGAGAGAGGGTTCAGGAGAGAGAAAGAGAAAGTCTAAGGGAGAGAGATAAAACGCGTGGGAGAGAGAAAGAGAGACGCGCGAGAGAGAGAGAGGGATGCGCGGGGAGAGAGAGAGAGAGAGAGAGAGAGACGCGCGGGAGAGAGAGGGAGAGAGACGCGCGGGAGAGAGAGGGACGCGCGGGAGAGGGAGAGAGAGGCGCGGGAGAGGGAGAGAGACGCGCGGGAGAGGGAGAGAGAGACGCGCGGGAGAGAGAGAGGGACGCGCGGGAGAGGGAGAGAGAGACGCGCGGGAGAGAGAGAGGGACGCGCGGGAAGGAGAGAGACGCGCGGGAGAGAGAGAGGGACGCGCGGGAGAGAGAGACGCAAAGAGAGAGAGAGATAGAGTGAGAAAGAGAGGAGAGAGTGAGAACCAGGTCCAGGGAGAAAAGAGAGGAGGGGGGCTGTTGCCCCCCTTGCTCCCGCACAGCGCCCCCCCCTTGGGGGCGCTCGGCCCTGGCCGGCGGCCAAGTGGCGGCGCCGGGCGGCGCCGCCCACCGGCAGAAGAGGAGGGGGCCATTGCCCCCTCAACAGAGCAAGGAGGGGGGCTGTTGCCCCCCTCCAGCAGAGAAGAAGAAGGGGGGCTGTGCCCCCTCAACAAGGACGCACAGGGGGCCGGGAGGCCCCCTGGCCGAAACCAAGGCCGCCGGCATGGCGCCGGCGGCGGCCAGTCCCCCGCCGGGGATGTCGGAGGAGGAGGAGGAGGAGTCCGGCGAAGGGTCGTGGCCGGATCTCAAGGGAAGAAAAGAGAGGGAAGAAAAGAAGAGGAAAGGAAGGAAAGGAAAGAGAGAGGAGTTGGCCGGAGACGGGGGTCCCTCGCCGGCGTCGAGGTGGTGGCCGGAGCTGGGTCGGCTGGGAGGTGGAAGGGTGCTGGTCGCCGGTCATGCATGGAGAAGAAGGAGAAAAGAGAGGGGAAGAAGAGAAGGAAAGAGAAGTGAAAGAAAAGGAAAAGAAAAGAAAAAGAGAAAGAAGAAGGGAGATTGATGGAGATGTGATGGGGGTGGTTGTGATGGGATGCGGCCCACGTGGGAGAGTGGGCTGCTGGGTTGGTGGGGAAAAGAAAAAGGAAAGAAAGAAGGAAAAGAATGGATTAGAATAAAATAATAATATAATAATATGGGCGCGAAATCGACTGTTCCAGAAAAATCCCCAAAAATACCCGGAGGTAGAAAACGTCATCCTGAGGAATAATATGAAATCGGTTTTCCAAAATAAAATCCCGTTTTCAAATTAAAAATCCGGAAGTCAGCCGCCGATACCGGTCTACCCCGGGTCGGCCGGATTTTGATAAATTCAGAAAAATCCCAGAAAATGTTTTAAGAAAGAAAATATGATTTTAAGACATAAAGTGAAAGCGGAATTTGGAAATTCAATCCCGATAGTCCCGAAATCAACCAGCGATGCTGGCCGATACCGACTCCGGTGGAATTTCCATAAAATCAATAAATCCTCAGAAAAGTATTTAAATAAGAAATGTGATTCTAAGAATTAAAGTCTAAAGGACCATCTAGAAATTCCTAACTGTTTGAGAATTAAAAATCCAGGAATCGGTCATCTACCGACTCCGGTGGAATATCCATAAATTCGTAAAATCTTTAGAAAAAGGATTTAGGTAGGAAATATTACTCTAAGAAGAATCGTCTAAAGACTCTTCGAGAAATTCTAAGTGGTTTGTGAATTAAAATCCGGGAAGCGGTCAGCGACACCGGCCGATACCGGTTTTGAAAATATTTAATTAAATTCAGGAAAATTCCAGAAAATCATACAAAATCTAGAATATTGGAAAACGATATTCAAAACTGAAATCGGTCAAATCTGATTACCAGAATATCCAAATCGAGTAATACTCTAGGATCGGGCCCTCGGTTCAGACTAGGGCTGACTCCGAGTCCACGAATCCAAATCCAAGGCAAAACGTTCATATAAGGAATTCATAAAGCAAAACAAATACAGGAAACAAATCGAAAAAATACGATCGGAAAATCTGAATACGCAACTAAGTACGTATTCTGGGAATGGGGTATTACAAATGATCTGAAACTTAGAAACACAAGAATATTAGTAAATATAACTACATGAGTTGATCATCATCAAAACTAGAGTGGAAGGCCATTGGGCCAACAATCTCCCCCTTTTTGATGATGACAAAACTCATGGAGTTATATATGCATGGATTAAAGTTAAGCTTCAAAGAAGCTCCCCCTTAACTCATGCATAAAAAATATTAAACAATATAAACATGTTATAGCTCTAGATACCAATGAAGTAAGACAAACTCTAAGCTCTAGATACCAATAACATAAACAACACATTCTTAATAAAACTTATTAAAACAAATACATGCATATAAAAGCCAAATTCTTCTCCCCCTTTTTGTTAATCATCAATAAAGGGGTAAAATTATAAAAACAAATTATTCTCCCCCTTTTTGTTCTAAATCAAGAACCAATAAAGGGTTAAACATCAAAACATTGATATCAATTAAAAATATGTCAATGAAGTGCATCTAGATACCAATAGAAATTCAACATGGATCAATAAATCGTATGTGAGATAGACATTCATGAAGAGGAAGACGTTAAGTTAGCTTCCCTACATATATGAATTACATGAAGAAAGGAAGACACGCCCTAATTCACATAACACAAAATACGTAATGCATAAAAAGAGATGTGAAGCTCTCCTTACACACGTGTATCTCATAAAGAAGAGTTGTCAAGCTCCTCAATATAGGATACACTCAACATGAATCTATACACATATAGGCAATGTAAGTCAAAACTATTGAAACTTTCATAAAAACAAAATTTTGGAATACCAATTAAAATAATGCATAGTCTTGATACCAATTTAAAGTAATCAATTTAAACACAATTGAAACTCAAGCACTAGCATAAACAAAAATATATGTATGAAAATTAGATACCAATTGACATTGATATTCTTGAAAGAGTAAGCATACATATACAAAACTTATATGAGTATACAAGAAGATCAAAATTGACACCAATTGAAAGAGTTCAATGATACCAATTGAAATAACAAGCATGGTATATCTCATATTACAAAGAAGAATTCGAACTAGTTAAAAATGGAAAGTTTTGTAAACTAGTACGAAATCCTTCAAGCAAGGAATAAAACAAGATTATTTTTCATAGAAATGAAAATCACATAATAATCATTCACTCTAATCAATAAAGCACAACTCATGAGAAACAAAACATGAATAAGGTAGTAATTACGAGTGTATAACTAACATGTGAAAATCAATTATGAAGAATATTTCATTAAGCTCTTTTAATTCCTTTAAACAATAATACTTATCTAAAACAAAAGATCATAGAACTACTTAATCTTCAAGGCATATGTATGTCTAGTATAAACTAAGGTATACATACATATCCAAAATACAAACGAGTCCACAAAGTATATGCATGAAGGCACGTGGCTCAAAAAGGAATGTATATGTATAGGATTAGTTTGAACTAGATAGACATATACATGAAGTAAAACTTAAATATGAAAACACGAAAAACCAATTTTCATTAACTAATTTCATTTCAAGGTATATGTATAAATTGTCAACACAATAAGTATACATACATATCCTAAACACAATTGAGTCCATATATAAGGATTTGCATGAAGGGCAAAAGACTCAAGGATTATACATGTATATCTTAATGTTTTGGCAAAATAAACATATACACGAAATTAAAACTCATATAAATTAAAAAATATGAATACAAGTCTAAAATATATGAATCATCAAAACTAGACTATACTCATACAACTAATGGGAACAAATAAGCATTCAACCCAATCATATATAGATTTATTTGTGTCCCACTATATGTATAGGTATATAACTAGTCTTAATGAAGACTAATACTTAAACAAGTAATCAAATCATTAAGCACAAGACAAACACGAATATCATTTTGTTAAAACAAAACACATAAATTCATCAAATTCTTTTATTTTGTGAACCAACTTCTAGGTATATGTATGATCCATCCAAATCTAACAATATGCATACATATCCCAACCATAAACGAGTCTATTAAAAATATTTGCATTGAAGGCAAAAGACTCATGGGTATACATGTATATTTATTAGGTTTGAATTTAAAATACATATACATGTAGTAGAATCATAAAGATAGGTATGACAAGTATAAATAAAGGAATCATCAAAACTAGCCTATACTTGTGCACATAGTGGGTACAAATGAGCATGAAGGGCAAAACATATATAAGTCAATTTGTTCTCACTAAGTGTACATGTATACATGCAAGTTTTGATAAAATCTACATTTAAACATGTATATACCACATGAAGCACAAACACATATAAAACAACATGATACAACTAAAACATGAAACAAACGTTCATATGATCAATATGTATATGCACATGCATTAGATCTAGGATATACATATTAGATCAAAAGTGAGATCACACAAATATAAATCTATATTGAGCATGGGTGTCTCTAAACAACTAAGCATGTATATCACTAATCTAATGAACATGATATAACATAGTTAACATTAAACAATGACATGCCAAAAAAACAAATGATATGAACATGTAAACAATAATAAGGAGTTAGGAATTGTTACCAAAGCCTTAGAAGGCAACTTTCCTTGTCTCCAAAACATGGTGGTCCTTTCCACCAAATCTTCTCCCTTGAAAGTGATGCATCCAAAAAGTATTCTTTAAGCATGGAACACATCCACTCCAAGGTGCCAACACTCTCACGTCATGTGAGAGCCCACACCTACATCAAAAATAGGAGGGGTGGTCTTTGGTACCCATTGTCTTTTGGGTCCATGGGGGTTAGTCCCTTCTCTAACCCAAACATATTTCTTTGCTAAATTTGGAGTATTTAATCTATCATAGCAAAATTTAGCAAGATGGCCTTTTCGACCACAATGTGTACAAGTGTACAGATGAGCATACATAGTGTTAGGATGGTGTCTGTGAGGAGCATGTGTATGCCGTGGAGGGTGTGCATGCATGAAGGATGGAACTTGTTTCTTTCGAAGCAAAGTTTCCAACCGTGTATGATTCATGGCACATTGGCTCATAGTGGAGCCCAAACAATCTACTCTCTTCTTAAGCATGGATATATCATTGTTGATTGAAGAAGAGGTGTGGCATGCAATAGGTGAAGTGTGTGATACTACCCTAGCATGGCAAACATGAGAAGACATATCATTTTTCAAAGAATTATTTTTACTTAAACAAATTTCTAATTCTTTTGAAATGAAATCAATTTCTCCTTTTAAAGTCTCATTTTCTTTTAAAACAAATTCTACCTTTGAAGATAAAGTATCATTATTTTTCAAGGCATTTTCACAATTATTTTTAGACTTTAAAAAATCATTTTCTTTAAGTGCAAGACTTAGTTGAGATCTAAGTGAGTCACATTCACTAGAAACCTCATCCTTCTCTTGTAAAACATTATCAAGTCTAGAATGCAAACACTTGTTTTCATTTTCAATTCCTAGACTTTTCTTTTTCAAAATCTTATACTTTTCAATTAATTTTTCACACACAATAGAAAGTTCTTCATTTAAGGCATGGGAATCAATATTATCATCACATGAAGAACTAGCACTATCATCACAATCTAAGTGGGGTTCCGAATGTACCTCAAGGGAGTCATTCCCTTGGACCATGAAGCATTGAGAATCGGATTCTCCACTAGATTCCTCTTCCTTTTGGATTTGTTCTTGAAGCCCGGAGGTAGCGGTTGTGGTTGTCAATAAATTCCACACTACAAAAGCGGAATCAATATTAGAAACATGTAAAAGATAATCTTTAGGCAATGTGTTTCTAATAGCCTCTAGGGCTTGTGCATTGGCCCTTATATGAATGAGGTTACCAAGATAGCATTTCTTGGTAGCCGCAAGATAAACATGTAAACCTAGGGTTTGTAGGTAAATGGACATCCTAGTCTTCCAAACAAGAATGTTGGAAGCATCATACATAGGTGGGGTCATGAAGTCCATGGTAAACTATATGTGTGCAAATGAACAAATGCAAATGTAGATTAGCAAGCAAATGGATCACTCCTAGGATGTTAAGCCTAATATCAGGAGCACTAGCTCTGATACCAATTGAAAGTACACCTAGAGGGGGGGTGAATAGGTGTAAATGCTAATCTAAGGCTAAATGCAAACTCTAATGCTCTAAAAGCGGAAGCTAATGCAAGTGTTGGACAAACAAATACAATTCAACAAGTGTAGCCGAATTCCCCTTGCGAGGCTCTGAACTAACTCCTCTTGATTCCCCTTAAAATGGGTTGAGGTGCTATGTGAAGCTCTTGTTGGATGAGTATAAGTTAGGCACACACACACAAGCAATCCAAGCAATCAAGGATATAGCAATACAATGCACACAATAAGCCAAGCAAGTATAGATGAATAGCAATAGAAATATATGCAAGGCAATATGAAACAATGCTCAAAACACAAGCAAGTATATATGATGATATGAATGGATGATGCTTGCACAAATGTAAAAAGAGTAGAGTTGAGAGAAATTGGATCAAACGCAAAGACCAAGATGTGTTTCGAGGTTCGAGCCCCTAGCTCTACATCCCCGCCTACACCACCGTGTAGGATTTCTAATCCACTATAGGAGCCCCTAACTCCTCTCTCAACTTACAATGCCACCGAGGCAATACAACACACAATCCACCTCTACCGAAGAGGGATACGGCCCGTAGCCAACCACAACAAATGCCTCTCCTTAAGAGGCTCACAAACCAATCACCCGATCACCTCTACCGAAGAGGGATTCACAAATAAAAGAGTGTTTACAACAAGTGGTTCCAAAACCACAAACTCTCTTTTCTTTCTCTTTTCTTTCTTTTCCACAAAAACAAAGATCCTAATAGTTTAGGATAGAAGATAGCTCAAGTGTGGAAACTAGGTGTTTTGGAAAACAAGCAACAAAGAAAAACACTTGGGAAATTTCTTGTAAAAGATAGAGAATGAATGCCAATACAAAAATCCCAAATTCCAATTTCTTTGATTTTTCCAAAACCCAAATCAATAAAGATGAGAAGTTAAAAGCACTAAAACTCTTTTTAAAACTCTTTTAAACTCTGCTGAAAACCAGAAATTTTTCTCTTAAAAACCTTAGCCAAAATCCCAAATGAATAGGGTATATATAGGCCAAACCAGAAAACTAGCCGTTAGGCTGATGTGGCAATTCTGACAGCCACCGGTCGACCGGCCCGGTCGACCGGCAACGGTCGAAAATATGACCGTTGGGGCTTCGGTCGACTGCCAGTCGACCGACCAACAAGGAGGAAACACAGTTTCCTTCTATCGGTCGACCGACCCAGTCGACCGAAAAGATACAGAGAGCAGACTCTCTATATCGGTCGACTGGGTCCGTGACCCGGTCGACCGACGGACATGCACAGCCTGTGCATATCCGGACACAGCAGCCGGTCGACTGTCCCGGTCGACCGGTCTGCCTGAAATACAGTTTTTCTGGGCAGATTTTTGAGATAGAAAATTTGTAAAAAATCTTTTAACACTTCTAAAAAATCCACAAAAATATGTTTTATCATTTTACTTGAAAACTAAACTTGTGATAAAAATTTCAAGACATATATCAATCATATCAATTCATTTTTGTGTCCTGCCAATTTTATCATAAATAAAACTTGTATTTTTATCAAACTAGATTTTTCCAAAACATGAATAGGAATGTCAAAATAAGTTTGTCTATAAGTTAAGCATGTATGTATAACTAGAAAACATCTACTATACATATAAATCATGAAAACTTGTTTTGATCCAACTATTCATAAAATCACACATTAAAACATAAAACGTGTGTGTTTGTGCACTTGAGCATATCAACTAAACTAAGCTTTACAAATGGATCTAAAACACACTAAACTAAACTAGGATACCTAAGTCTTCTCTTGATGATCTCCATCTTCAAGTAGACTTGCTCCCAAACGCGATCCACCGAGTGCAAAGGTATGATCTTTAAGCTTTGGCACCGGAATCACCATGATAAGCTTCCAAACACCTTGTTGAAGCTAATCACCAACACTAATATCCTGCTAATGATCTGAAACTTAGAAACACAAGAATATTAGTAAATATAACTACATGAGTTGATCATCATCAAAACTAGAGTGGAAGGCCATTGGGCCAACATATAGATCAAATCTAATATACATTAAACCATGTAAACTTGTTTTGATTCTATCTATTCATGAAAACCATATATATATGAAAAATCGAAACTGGTTAAACCGAAAACCAAACAAATTGAAACTTTTGTGTGTGTACTTGAGCATATCAACACTATCTAATCTCTAACACAAGATTTAAACAAAATCTTAGACTAAATAAACCGATGTCTTCTTGTAGAACTCCGTCTCCAAGTCGACTTGATCCAAAACCAATCCAGACGAGCTTGACTCCAACTAAGTGCTAGATGCGATCTTGACGCGCGAGCTCTTAAATCACCATGTGAAAGCTCCAAAATACCTTTATTGAAGCTAATCACATACTAATATCTTGATCAAATATCTGAAACAAAATATCACAAGATTATTAGTAAACAATAACTACATGAGTTAATCATCATCAAAACTAGAGTGAGGGGCCTCTGAGCCAACATGTACTTCACCTCCTGACTTGCTCACTCCTAATTTTACACATATTCTCTGGTTATGGTTATAATCACCGCTTCTTGCTGGTTCATACTATACCCTTATTCCGTTATTTGAGGATAACTCGGGTGTGTGCACTCAGTCGATGTAGACATGAGGTGTATGGTATATACATGAGGGTTTACTTATTTGAATTATTTCTTCGACGCATCAACCATACGAATCTGTCTACTGAGCCTATACAACTAGTTTTGTCGCATCTGTATATCTCATCACTTGATACCCTATTCATGTTCGGATGTATGTTCACGACACGGTTTTGTATACATGCATTTTGATTCAGATTTATTAATACATGTGTGCCTGTTTATGCATGTCACTTGGCAGTCGTCTCACACTTGTTGGGTTGCTTCTGATAACCCTGAACTTGTATGTCCAGATCTCGGAGCTTGAAGATTATGGATTCTCCTAGTTGCTGATCAGAGATGTGCAACGGAAGCGTGGATCATCAGCAGACCGTCCGGAGCCCTTTTCTTCCAGCCCCCTACTCGACTATCGAGTTTTCCTTTTATAACTCGTGAGCTCCTTTTTTACTAATTATTCTTGTATATCTCATTGTATTTCATATATTGCGCTTTTTGGTGATGCAATATTCATGTAACATTGGATCACATTCTGTGATAACAGTGCACTTGTAATATTATTGTTGAAATGTATATAACTACCATGCTTTTGCACTCTGTTTCCTGCATGTACTGATACTTAGCGTATATACGTGAGGGTATTTCCGCCTGTATATATACATCGCAGTAACGTTTTTGTACCCGTAAGATCGGAACATTACACTATAAGATCAGAAATGTTTAGATTAGTTCGAGAACATAATTTTATTTATTAATTAATGTTAAATTTTAAAGAATTTTAATTTATTTGTATCCACTATTCAATTTATTGGATTATTAATAAAGAAATTTACAATTTTTATTTCACCAATTTGGAATTTTTTGGCAATTTTTAAAATATTTTTATAGAATTTTTAGATTTTTTAAAAAAATTGTTAGATTTTTTTTTTTAATAAGAGCTTGTCGGCCAGGGTTCGAATCACTCGGGTCACGAGCCGTCTTCGAGTTTCAGAAATGAAATCCGGGCACAAGTCAGACCGGGTATGCCAAACAGGCACGGCTCCGGTACGGCCGGCACGATGGATTTGACACCTCCGGGACATATTACTCTCAAAAGAAAAGAATCATTATTTTTCTTCTGTTTACCGTCTCTTTTCCGCGGTTCGCTGGCTGGATGCTTCCCCCAGTCCCCGTGCAGGAGGCTGGCCGCAGACATGGTGTCCCGTGGCGATCACGGATTGCACGAAAATATTAGCTGGTTTGCCACGTAACATCATCACAGACAATTCAAATACGGGGTGATTACGTAAATTAATCGCACTACAAACCAAGGGAGAAGTATAATCCGATCTCTCTTCTCCCCTCGGAAACTACGACATCGCTGGATCCAGCTACGCGCCGCAGAACAGGAACAACATTTTCCTTGCTTACGTGGCGGTAAAGTGCATTTTAAGCGGGGCCTACCACGGCCTCCAAACTTCCTTCCTATTTGATTTCGGACAGCGGATGTCGTCTGAGAGGTAAATGGATATTGCCCTATTAAAACTCGGCCTCCCGCATCACAAACGCTGAGGCTTCCCCCGGACGTTTCGGTACCGCGATCCGGTACGCGTTCTGCTACATTCTGGGGGAGGGAGAGGGCAGTGTGGCTTGCTTTCTCTCGCATCTGAAATCTTCGCAGCTGAGTGAGTACTCATTAGATCTCTCCGATCTGATTCCATTTTTTTTTTTAGCCAGCTTTCTCTATTGATCCGTCGTCTCGTGCTGTTCGATTCGAGATCGACGGCGAGCTTGATTTGCTGTGATTTTAGCGAATCGTACGGATGTTGAAGAGGGTTGCATGCGTGAATCTCGAGATATTTGCGATGGATTTCGTTGATTTTAGTGGCAATAGACGTTTCTGTTAGGGTTATTAGAAATGGCGTGTTGGCGAGATTTTAAAAATTAGCTTATGTTTTTTCTTTTCTCCAATTTTAGTAAGATACTGTTAAAATAAGAATATTCTACCTGGACCTAGTTGCCCTTTTTTTTATTTATTATAATGCTTTTAGCATTAAATTTATTAATGTCTAGAGAGCTGGAGTTGAAATGATCTGTCCCCTTTATTCATCTTTGAATGCTGTCTGGATATATAGGTAAAAAAAAATTTTTTTTATAGATTATTATAGTTCAAACTGATGATATGTATTATTTTTCTTTTACTATTTTAGGTGGTTGATGGTGGAATGTGTATAGTTGAGCTGTTGTCACTTTGAGCATTCAACATATCGGATCTTCTGTAGGTACTTACTGATATTGTGAAATTGCTAGTCTTACCAGTGTTTGTATTTTGAGTTCAAATAATGGAAGATGTTTTTTGACTAATTGATTGCTGGAAAGTGTACTGTAATTGATTCTGAAAAAAAAAAACTGTACATGGTTTTTACTTTTTGGTTCCAGAAATTGATGACTGGGCGCTTTAGTGCCATGTTGCTAGTGATTTTAGGAGGATAATGCTGATTATGTAATCACTGTGTTTGCATACAACAATAAACTGGTTGATGATATGATACTTCTTTTTACAAACTCTAGGGATTAAATATTCTGAGTATTAACTTATACTTCTGCCTTGTTTGCCATTATACTAGGAAGTTGCATAACATTACTTTCTTCAATCAGTGGGAGAATCTTGCATATGTTGGCATCTTTTCCATGAACAGTCAAGGTTTTTCCTTATAAATCTTTATTTTACTACTTGTAGTTCGGGTTCAGTGAATTTTTCCCCAGGGCTGAGACCGTTTTTTAAAATTAGACCATTTTTAAAAATTTTATACTAAGCATTAAAAACTGTACATTTTAGAGTGGCAGGTTGATACTTTATCCCTGGGCATTGCATCTCATAGGGAGTCGCTAATAGGTCCTATGGGAGTTAAGCCTGTGTAGAAATATTCATAGTTATATGCTGGAGAGTCTGACCTCTCAATGCTTTTAATCACAGGAAATCATTTGACCATGATCTCGTCTTAAGTAAACATATAACATCGCGTACATAACATTTTTTTATAGTTAGAGAAAACAGTGGACTTCAATTAGAAATAAAGAGGAGATGACTGATTCATTCAAATTCCTAGAAGTGGATGAAACAATATCCTGAAAAAGTATTTGTTGTTTATGATTGTGCTCATCGAGATCCGAGGCATAAAATGGATGTTTTGTTTGGAAAGAAGAGAACCACGAGATTACAAGTTGCAGAAAAGACCTTTATATCATAATATATGTATGCTCATAACATTGTACATATGCATTTAAACCCACAATATGCATGCATAAATGCATATCATGGTTTAAATCCTGATATCGGCATCGTTCAATGATTTTTTTAGTATCAATATCGCCAATATTGTCGGTTTAATATCATATCAACTACCTTAGAACTCGATGAAATATCGCCGATATATCGAAATCGTCCAATATTCAAAACAATGCTGCATGTTTGTATGCTCTACTCTTGAGAACACAATGCATGCATGTGTATGTATGTATTTATATACGTGTCAAAAATAAATATGTAAGTACCAGTATTCTAAATGACGGCCACAGAGGCTACATCGGCCGGGAAAATTTATCGGAGATGGGGATATATCAGGGATATATCGGGGATATTTTCAAAAATTGGATGTCAAAATCGGACTGTAAATATACATATCTTCTTGTCTTAAATCGTATCTCAATATATGCATAAATTATATAAAGCTACATAAAACATCATACTTATATGTTTAAGATATACTTAACTCGATAGCTTGCATGAAGCCTATGAATCCATAATCACTATCCAAATGTAGAATCTTCAAAATGTCACATTGCCACATCACTCGAATTACCCAAATACCTAACTTAGAAATTGGGTAAAACGCTATATCGGGTCCAAAATTGCTGAAATTGCGGCCGATATGTCGGGTCCATGCCTATTTATCGGCGATTTTGGATGCAAAACATTATATCGGTTTGGATGTGCCAAATCATTGCGGCTAGATGCCGTAAACGCAATATCGGCCAATGTCGGGGTTATATCGGGGATATTTAGAACACTGGTAAGTACATGTATTTGCATACATGCATGCAAATAATAATAAAGACTCCTAGGTTGTTTTCTTAAAATTGTAGGTGAATCCATCCTGTAAAAATGGCATCTCGTTCTGCCATGTTCTACTCTTGATGCCATAATTTCTTCTTTCCATTAACAAGAATGGGATAAGAACACTGACAAAAGCAACAAATTCTTTCTTCCAATAAATTCTCCAGAATCCATATTTGCTTATGGTTGCAAGAAAGTTATGATTAACGAAAATTTTCTTCATTTTTCTTATCTCTTCTTTATTTATTATTTTCCTTTTTTTTTGCCAGTTGGGGGGGGAGGGGGGGATCTTCACCGTACGGAAGTATTTTAGTTATTAACTTCCTGTTTTTTTCAACTTCCATTTTTTTTCTCCTAAAAATATTTTGGATCTACACATTTAAGTTTTTATATAATACCAATAGCTTGGAATCCTTCCTGGCCACTCCTACGATTCCATCATTTATTATTCATTGTGACAAATAGGCAAGCCATCAAACTTCTCGTTTTCACATTTGGTGAAAAATTGAGGGTTCCATGAGATAGAATTATCATCAATCCTAATCCATGCTGAAGCTTAGGTGAAAAGAATTAAGTATTTAAAGTATTCTTATACAAGCTGAATTGAAACAAAGCAGATAGTGGCAGTTTAACATCAATTTACAGCAAGGGCAATGGATACAAAACCTCTTCGATTTCCATCTCCCAATTCCCCATGAGACCTTAAGATTGAGCTCTGAATCGTGCACTTGTTCTCCTTTTCCTATAATCATTCACCAACCTTCTAGGACAAACCTTAATCTTGAAGATTCATCATAATTAGTTGCTATCTACTATTTGGGGACCTCCTGTCCAATGTGCATATGCCTCATTAAGTTTGGGAGCTTGAATATCAGTCATAGGAGAAGGTTGTTGCCTCTTAACTAATGTAGCACAAACACTTCTACTATGAAGCCATATCAGTATCAGACGTCAACACTTCTTGGATACTTCTCGAACACTTTCTAAAAATATTGTTAATTAGATATTATATATTTTTAGTTTAGGATACTTGTTGGAACTTCTTCAACATGTGTCCTGCATTTCTTGTACACTTCTTCTTGTTACATGCTTGATATATTTACATGCTTGATAAATATATTTAGCTTCATCTATATATCAAGTTATCAACAACTATAGCGCAAAACTGTGTCAAAATATTGATTGGCATGAAGCTATGATAAATTTGGATCTTTCAGCATTAGTGTAATACATTGAGCTACACTCTACAAAATTGAAGAGTCAAGGCCCATTCGTTTTGCAAAGTCATAAAAATATATGATTGGTTAAAATTTAGCATATATGTTATAGTCAAATATTATATTATCAGATGTATGAATTTTTGGATGCACAAACATATTTTGTTTATGAATCTATGCATGGATGCATGTATCTATGTATTTTCTCTCATCAATTTTACATATTCTCTACATATTGTACTGTCACGTTGCCCGTGTCATCGTGTCCTACTTTTTAAGAAATTATCATGTCAGGTGCCGTGTGTCGTACCTGTGCTTCCTTCCATGTCTATGCTTCTTAGCTCTTAACTAATCAACTTTATTCTATAAGGGTTTTATGTTTTGCATGTAATTTCTGCTATTTAATTGTTATTACACCAGGCACTCTTGATTCGGCCGAGGCTGCTAGACTGTCTTGGGCATGCACACAACTTTTAAAATTTTAATGTAGGTTACCTGGCAACTTCTGCTGCAAGTATAGTATCTACACATATTATATGTTGAAGTTATGTCTTCTAAGTGAAGATCAAATATCTTTTCTTTTGGTCTCGTTTGATTGAATAATTTTAAATCCCACTCACTATGATGTAAATCCTTAATCGATATTTTGCAAAATCTTGTAGTTCTCTTCTCTGACATTGGCAATTCTTTTTTCTGTTTTTGCTTGATTTCTTTTGAAGGTAATTTAACTTTTTAACTCTCGTATTGTAACTGTCTCACCCCGCTTCCCAAATATACTGGAGCGGAAACGCGACGAGAGTCGACGACGTATATACGTGAGAAAAATATCCCACGTATACACGCTAAGACTAAAGTGACCTAAACAAGTTATATAAATCAACTATGGAAGCAATAAAGTCACTGCAATAATACATATAATGTTTCCACACATGATAATATCATTCTACAAATAAATCAATAGAATAGATATAGAGTCCGAGTTATAGAGAATCGATAGAACTCAACAGGATAAAAGAAGACATGAAGTGTACCAAAGAATCTGGTGATAAAGCTAAGAGATTCCGTACTCCTCAGATTCACATTATCTTCTCAAATACCTGCTCAGTAAAAGAAATATCCATATGTCTGGATGTGTAAATTTAGGGAGTCAGAACTCCTATTAAGTGTGTAAAATGAGGAAAAAGTGCACGTGCATATAACATGTGAGCATACCATGATATTTCTATAAACTAAACTAAATAAAGAATATCATGAATAAGTCTGATAAGAAGCAGTATAAGTAAAACTATACAAGACTGAAATTAAAGACAGTAGCATATAACATTAATTAATATGTCACAAGTATACGATAATAGACAGTACATAACTTATGGAATGACATGATTAATCTGTCATAACATCATGTTTCAGGTGCTTATCATGGTATACATGTATATGACAAGCTAGCACACATCAGCTACGGTGTATCACGTCAGTCAATTGTTATTAATTATGTCAGCGAACACTAATTGCCACATATAGTAGACACATCCCATATTACACGTACTACACATGTCAATTGGGGCCCTATATTATTGACACTGATAGAAAGAGACATTGTCTGTGTTTTAAGTGGGTTTCATACATATCTGAAACGACGACAATCAAACCCTACTGCTAGGCAGTAAGATAACATATATAACATGAATAAGATGGGGTGTCAGTCACCCCATGGGAATCCTGTAGTGAAACTCTCTTTTTGCTGCGCAACCTCTCTTAGGTCCACCCAAAATATAGACGTTGTCTCTTCCATCAATTTTTCTGATCTCGGTGTAAGTTATTTAAGGATCATGTTATTTAGATTATCAAGATTAATCAATGTATATGTCACCTAGATCACTGGGATAAATCGGTGATAGTGACGGTAACAATATTAACAGTGAAATCAGGATATCAGTATCACAGGGTGTGTAACAGGTATAACAGGGTAAACATGATGATGTTGCTGTATAGCAATATTTTTCCAGCGATTTTAGTAACATGGACATTATTGTTATCAGGTAGATGTCATGTACAATCAATCAAGTTTTCTATGTGATATCATGGTGTTTAGGATGAGTACTGATATGCAGGAATGAACCGAATAATCTAAGGAAAAATAATCAATACTTACACAAGTATTTAAATCATGAAAATTTACAACTTTCTAATTATACTTACATGCTAGAAATTTAAATAGGTAATTTAAAGAACTAAAGTTTAACTAAATAAGTCACATATTAATTTAATCTACCACAATGGTACACAATTTAAAGTCAGATAATAAGACACTAACATGAAGTAACACTGAAATACTCAATAAAGTAAACAACGAACACTCATTATTATATTCAATTTGTATTTACTATATATGAACATGAACGATAACTAACATGCATCAACAATAATTAATCACGAATAATAATTAATACAAAATATGATAAGTTTCCAACACTCACTAAGTAATTCATTATGTGGTTAGTATATGTGAACATGGGCGGTAATTAATGGGTGTGAACCATGATTGAACACAAATATAATTTTTAAAAATAACATTTATTAGAAGAGAAAAGGGTCAAAATACTCACATGAAATGATGCGGTTTTTGGTCTGAATCACTATCGGGTCTTCACTGCACGAACTGGTCCAAATCTTCGGATCGTCTCGCTTGTTGGTCTTCAAATGCCAACGTATCGGGTCTGTAGTTAACACGAGTCCGAATTCTCTTGTTACCAGTTCGGATCGCATGAGCGAGTCCGTAACGCTGTAACACGTAACCATACACACATAAAGGAAGAGGAAAAACACAGTCACACACACATGCTCATATACACAACACCCGCACACGTTCATACACACATGTACATACACTTACATAGAGGGACATATACACATACACAAGAATACAACACATGCACACATGATACACACGAACACGTACACATGACACACAAACTCACACACACGTGCAGACATGGTTCACAGTCGCGGTCTCGGCCGCCGACTCGGCGGGCACTGAGACGGATCGGTCTCCGCGTCTCGGATCGGTATCGGGCGATACGCGCAAAACGCTACATAGAAAGCTCAAAAATTCTGAAAAAATCACGATAAATCTTAAAAAATGTAGGCATCCACATTCATGTATCACATGACCAAAATATATCACCTAGCACACTAAATATAAAGCGAAAGTATAAATACACGCGTCGTTGGTAGAAGCATATCAAAATATATTCACAATATAGTAAATTACACAAACTACATTCATAAATACATTCTAATGTAGTTATTTTCACATTGAATTGCGATGAGGCACAAAATCATCATCATAATGCCGAGTCGACCGAGTCAACTCCGATTTTCGACCGAGTCGGTCTCCTCTGAGTTGAGTCGACCGACTCGTGACTCGGACTCGTCTCGGAGCGGGCCGAGACGGATACGACTCGGCCAACTCGTCTCCGACTCGGCCGAGTCTTTGAACCGTGCGTGCAGACCAACACACACTACACTCAAACACACGCACAACCCCCATCCACACATAAACCCAAACACATATACACGTTCACAATACACACTGCACATTCACAGACAACACATATATACGCCACCTACATTCACACATATGTAAATACACACATACCCAATTATACACACACATTAACAGAACACACAAACACTAACACAAGAGAGAGAGAGAGAGAGAGAGAGAGAGAGTTTACCCATGCATGAGGAGGGGTGAGATGGTGGTGGTGATGTGATGTACGAAGATGATCACGGAGACCAGCGATGGTGGCACACGACTCCGAGAAGAGAGGTGGAGCTCGTGGTGGCTCGGCAATGCGCGCGGGCTCCGACGAGGACATGGCCGGGTGCGTGAGCAACGTGAGGAGGTGTTGTTCATGGTGGGTTGCGTGGATGGCAACGCTTGCGCGGAGGAGAAGAGGATGGGCTGCGGGGTTGCTCGCTATGGAGGTGGGAGGTGTGGTTGCTTAAGCGGAGGTCGGGCGGCGCTTGCAGCTTGTTAGCGGCAAGGATGTTGGTGGTGGCGACGGTGCAGATGGAGGAGGGAGTCATGGTTGCGTGAGGAGCATGGGTTGTCGGTGTGAAGTGGAGTGGAGCATGGTGGGGTGGTGTTCAGGTCGGTGGAGCTTGCGACGGTGGCGAGTGGCAGAGGAGTGGTAGAAGGTGATGATGGAGATGGAGGGCTTGCGGGTGTGGTGCAAGTGGAGATGGTGATGGAGGTGGGTGTACGACGAAAGAGGGAAGGAGATGGGGAAACATGGTGGCAGAAGTGGAAGGAAGGGGAGACGACTTAATTAGGGTTTAGGTTAGTGTTAATAATAAGGTGAAGTATGGGCCTGGGCTCATGTTTGGGTTTTAACAAAGAAAATGAGGAGAAGGAATGGGTGTTGGGCTCTTGGGCTTGGAATAAAAATGAAATAAAAGAAATAGAAGGGGAGAAAGTTGGGCTTGGGCCTGGATTGATTTAGGAATGGGTTGACTCGAAAAGAAAAGAAAATAAGAAGTTGAAGAAATGGGCTTGGGTTTCAGTCTGGGCTTGGGAATGAGAGAGAAAATAATAGGAGAATAGGGAGATGGGCTTGGGCTCACTTATACACATGCAAATACAAATAATAATAACAACATTGCCTATTAATAAAATCATAATAATCTATGATAATAGTAATTAATGTCAATTTATAATAGTAACTCCCATAATAATTAATAATTAAAAAATAATTATACATGTATATATATTAAAATACCATTATATTTTATTTAAACACTGTATTTAAAAATAGGGATATTACATTCTACCCACCTTAACAAAAATTTCGTTCTCGAAATTTCAATAAGGCAAGGGAATGAAAAGAAGTTCAAAGTTAAGGAATAGATATCAAGCAAAAGGAGGGAATCAAAAGAATGGACTACAATTGATCGTTGATGATGCCTTCTCGCCTTTCACGTCGCTTCTCTGTACATTATGGGCCCACCATGCTTCCGCCGCGTACTCTGATTCCTTATACCGGCTTTAAAATGTAGTGGCTAGTGCCAAGAGTCAAAAACGGAAAATGGGATCGAGGTAAAAGATAGGGATCAAGAAATAGATTTGGATCACTTGAAAATGTTGGAATCAAGAATATCAAGAGATTCAAGAGAGATTTTCAAAAAGGCGCTCGATTCTAAGTGGACTCAATACCATTGTGTAAGTAATATATGTATATTACTGTTTGAATATAACTGTCTCAGGTCACAGGTAAAAACTAGGTCATCTTTGAGTAAATCTGACTATAATATCAAAATAATCTATCACACACCGTTTCTCAAATACACTAGAGCGGAAACGTGACGAGAGTTGGCGACGTATATACGCGAGAAAATATTCCACGTATACACGTTAGCTTAAAGTATCTAAACAAGTTATATAAATTAACTATGAAAGCGATTAAGTCATTGCAATAATACATATAATGTTTCACGCATGATAATATCATTCTACAAATAAATCAATAGAATAGATATAGGCTCCGAGTTATAGAGAATTGATAGAAATCAACAGGATAAAAGAAAGACATGAACTGTATCAAAGAATCCAGTGATCAAGCTAAGAGACTCCGTACTCCTCAGATACACACGATCTCCTCAGATACCTGCTCAGTAAAAGTAATACCCATATACCTGGATGTGCAAATTCAGGAGTCGGAACTCTCAATGAGTGTGTAAAATGAGAAAAAGGTGTACATGCATATAACATGTAAGCATACCATGATATTTCTATAAACTAAACTAAATAAAGAATATCATAAGTCTGATAAGAAGCAGTATAAGTAGAACTGTACAAAACTAAAATTAAAATCAGTAGCATGGAACATCAATCAATATGTCACAAGTATACGATAATAGACAGTACATAATTTAGGGAGTGACGTGATTAATCTGTCATAACATCATGTGTCATGTGTCTATCATGGCATATAGGTATATGACAAGTTAGCACACATCAGCTACAATGTATCATATCAGTCAATTATTATTAATTATGTCAGCGAATACCAATTGCCACATGTAATAGGCGCATCCCATATTCCCATGCTACGCCTACTACACATGTCAATTGGGGTCCTATATTATTGAAACTGATAGAAGGAGACATTGTCTGTATTTAAGTGGGTTCTGTACATACTCGAAATTATGACCCAGACTCCTGGCGTTGAATCAAGCTCTACTGCTAGGTAGTCAGGTAACATGTATAACATGTATAATAGGAACAAAAACAAGACAGGGTGTCATTCACCCAACGGGAACTCTGCAGTGAAACCCTCTTTTGACTGCGCAACCTATATCCTAGGTCCACCTAAAATACAGACGTTGTCTCCTTCATCAATTTTCTAGTCCTGTGTAAGTTGTTTAAGGATCATGTTATTTAGATTATCAAGATTAATCAATGTACATGTCACCTAGGTTACTGTGATAACTCGGTGATAGTCACGGTAACAATATTGACAGTTAAATCAGGATATCAGTATCACAGGGTGTGTAACAGGTATAATAGGATAAATATGATGATTTACTGTATAACAATATTTTTCCAACGACTTTAGTAACATGGACAATATAGTTATCAAGTAGATGTCATGTACAATTAGTTAAGTTTTCTTTGTGATATCATGGTGTTCAGGATGAGTACTGATATGCAGGCATGAACAGAATAATTCAGGGCAAAATAATCAATCACTTGTACAAGTATTTAAATCATGAAAATTTACAACTTTCGAATTATATTTACATGCTAGGAATTTAAATAGGTAATTTAAAAAACTAAAATTTAACTAAATAAGGCACATATTAATTTAATGTACCACAATGGTACACAATTTAAAGTGAGATAATAAGACACTAACATGAAATAACACTGAAATACTCAATAAAGTAATCAAAGAACACTCACTATTATATTCAATTTGTATTTACTATATATGAACATGAACGATAACTAACATGCATTAACAATAATTAATCACGAACAATAATTAATATAAAATATGATATGTTTCCAATACTCACTAAGTAATTCATTATGTGGTTAATACATGTGAACATGAACGTTAATTAATGGGTGTGAACCATGGTTGAACATAATATAATTTTTAAATATAGCATTTATTAGAAGAGAAAAGGGTCAAAACACTCACATGAAATGACACGGTTATGAGTTCGAATCATCGTTGGGTCTTCACTGCACGAACTGGTCCGAATCTCCAGATCGCTTCGCTTGTTGGTCTTCGAATCGCCAGCGTATCAGGTCCACGGTGAACACGAGTTTGAATTCTCTCATTACCGGTTCGGATCGCACGAGCGAATCCGTAACGCTATAACACGTAATCATACAAACATAAAGGGAGAGGGAAAACACAGTCACACACATGCTCATATACACAACACCCACACACATTCACACACACACACACGTTCACTTGCATATACTTAAACAGACGGACATATACACATACACAGGAACACAACACATGTACACATGACACACAAAATCACACGTACACATGACACAAACTCACACGCACGTGCACACAAACTCACACTACACTCAAACCCACACATAAACCCAAACACATATACACGTTCACAATACGCACTGCAAATTTACAAACAACACACATATACACCACCTACATTCCACACATATATACAAATATGCACATACCTAATTTTACACACACAGTAACATAACATGCACGCGCGCGCGCAGAACACATACTAACAGAGAGAGTTTACCCATGCATGGGGAGGGGTGAGATGGTGGCGGCGGCGACATGATGCACGGAGAAGATCACGGAGATCGGTGATGGTGGCACACGACTCCGAGAAGGGAGGAGGTGGAGCTGGTGGTGGCTCGACAATGCGCGCGGTATCCAACGAGATCATGGTCAGGTGCGTGAGCAGTGTGAGGAAGTGATGTTCACGGTGGGTTGCGTGATGGCTACGCTTGTGTGGAGAAGAGACAGAGCTTGGGTGGTGCTCAGCCTATGGTTGGGCTTGCGTGTAGATGGAGGAGGAAGTCGTCGACGACAATAAGCGGAGGATGGGTTCGTTCATGGACTCCGACAATAATGGATGCAGCACGGGTGCGGGTTTCGAGCTCGAAGAGATGGCAGAGCTCGCGGCGCTGGTTGCCGGAGGAGAAGAAGAGGATGGGATGCGGGGTTGCTTGGCTATGGAGGTGGAGGTGTGGTTGCTTAAGCGGAGGTCGGGCGGCGCTTGCGGCTCGCGACGACAAGGGTTTAGGTGGCAGGGGCAGTGCAGATGGAGGAGGGAGTCGTGGTTGCGTGGGGAGCATGGTTGGTGTGAAGTGGAGTGGAGCATGGTAGGGGTGTTGCTCAAGTCGGCAGAGCTCGCGGCGGTGGCGAGTGGCAGAGGAGTGGTAGAAGATCATGGAGATGGAGGGCTTGCAGGTGTGTTGCAAGTGGAGATGGTGATGGAGGTGGGTGTACAGTCATGGTTCAAAGACTCGTCCGAGTCAGAGACGAGTCAGCCGAGTCGTATCCGTCTCGGCCTGCTCTGAGACGAATCCGATTCACGAGTCGGTCGGCTCAACTCAGAGGAGACCGACTCGGCCGAGAATCAAAGTAGACTCAGCCGACTCGGCCGAATCGGTTGTGACTCGGCCGAGTCGACTCCGATTCTCCGCCAAGTCGGCTCGAAACGTATATTCACCCATGACAAACGGGTATAAAGAAAAAAAGAAAAGAAAAAAACTTACCTCTCTCCCCTCAGATCTGGAGATCGCCGCCGCTGCCCGATCGTCGCTGCTCAGATCTGACCGCCGGTCGCTCCTCCCCAGTCCCAGGTGATGATGTTCCTTCCCCTTTGTCTCTTTCCTTCTCCCTCCCTCGGTCTCTCTCCCCCCTCTCCCTCTCTTTTCCGCTCTCTCTCCCCCTCTCCATCTCCCGTCTCTCTCTGTCTCTTTCCCTCCCCCTCCCTATGTCTCTTTTCCCTCCCCCTCTCTCTCACCCACTCTCTTTCTCTCCCTTTCCATCTCCTGTCTCTCTCTGTCTCTTTCCCCTCCCCCTCCCCCTCTCCATGTTTCCGATCTCTCACCCCTCCGAGGTATAAGAGAAGCAGATGATGATGGTGGTAGTGAAGATGTGAGGGTTTTATCCAGTTCTAGTAGTGATGATGGTGAAGATGGCGATGATAATGATGATAGTGATGGCGGTGATGGCGACAGTGGTGATGATAATAATGAGGGCAACAATAGTACTGATGAAGGAACTTATAGTCTTAAAGGTCATATACAAATTTGAGTTTGACATCAGGCGAACATTATAGTGTGACATATTCATGACTACAGACCACAACTTGAGAGATCTATGAGTACTAGTATCGTTTTGTCTACTTACCGCAGAGATGATTATGATGATGATTTTGTGCCTCATCGCAATTCAATATAAAAATAGCTACATTAGCATATATTTATGAATGTAGTTTGTGTAATTTACTATATTGTGCATGCATTTTGATATCCTTTTACCGACGACGCGTGTATTTATGCTTTTGCTTTATGTTTAGTGTGCTAGGTAATATGTTTTAGAAATGTGATACATGAATTGGATCTCTACATTTTTTAAAGATTTGTCGTGATTTTTTCAGAATTTTTGAGCTTTTTATGTAGCATTTTGCGTGTATCGCCCGAGACCGATCTAGTCGCGGAGACTGATCCGTCTCAGTGCCCGCCGAGTCGGCGGCCGAGACCGCGACTGTGAACCATGTGTACAGTGGAAGAGGGAAGGAGATAGGGAAACATGGTGGCGGCAGTGAAAGGAAGGGGAGTGGCTTAATTAGGGTTTAGGTTAGTGTTAATAATATGTAAGGTGGAGAAGTATGCTTCGACTCATGTTTGGGTTTCAACAAAGGAAAATGAGAAGGAAATAGGGTGTTGGGCTCTTGGGCTTAGAATAAAAATGAAATAAAAGAAATAGAAAGGGAGAAAGTTGGGCTTAGGCCTGGATTGATTTAGGAATGGGTTGACTCAAAAGAAAAGAAAATAAGGAGTTGAAAAAATGGGCTTGGGTTTTAGGCTGGGCTTGGGAATGAGAAGAGAAAATAGTAGGAGAATAGGGAGATGGGCTTGGGCTCATTTGTACATATGCAAAATACAAATAATAATAATAATGTTACCTATTAATAAAAGCATAATAATCTATAACAGTAGTAATTAATAACAATTTATAATAGTAACTCCCATAATAATTAATAAATAAATGTACATGTACATATTAAAATACCATTATATTTTATTTAAACACTGCATTCCAAAATAGGGATATTACAGTAACTGATTGCCTATGATTATTGACAATAAAATTCATCTGCTTCTTCCTTTTCCATAGAGCTTAAGCAGTAAAATGGATTGTCCAGTAAAATGTGCCCCACTTGTTAATTTACATAAGAAACCAAATGTTTTCTATTGACGACCCCCCCCCCCCCCCCCCCCCCCCCCCCCAACCCACCCAAACAATAACCAAAAAAAAAAAAAAACCAAACAAAAAAAACCCTCACCCACAGACCAAAAAAAAAATTGAAAACCCAATTCTCTGCATCATTTTTTGGGGGCCGCTATATACTTTCATCTAAAAGCACTCTCACACAGTCTTAGGAGAGAACTGTTTTGTGCAGAGTGGATCCTTGAAACTATTGCCTTAATAAGCATAATATCCAGCCGTTGTTTTCATATTTTCATATTATTGCTCTGAATTGCATTTTTTTCAATTTTGTAAGGTATTTATATTCTTTTCATTATTCTTATTTCTTCTGGCCCTATCTTTTCTGCTCTCTCCATTTATCTTCTACCTACCTACCTACTGTTTCAAAACTCAAATTAAGAACTTGCATCTAGATCTATACAAGTATGATTAATCTTGAATTGACTGTGGGGTGTAGTTTAGTTTTAATCACTTACCAAGCCTTATAGATCAAGATGCTTCATTTATGTAAGAGAGAGGAAGGACAAAACAAACCAAAGGAAATATGGATAAGAAAAACAGGAAAGAAGAGCGAGAAATAGAGACGTGCGCAGCTATTTGTGCAGATTATTCATTCTGCCAGTCTGCCCATCTATTTTTTAGCTCAGGATCTTCATTTAGGGCCTGTTTGGTTAAGGGTGGAAGTGAGGAAGTGAAGAAGTGAGGAAGTGATAATAGTTCCCTTTAGAATTTGGGAACTGGTTAGTAAGTTTTCTGATGTTTGGATGTTGTTGGGAAGTGTGGTTTGGAAAATGTTATGTCTTTTCCGGTGTTTGGATGGTAATGTGGAAGTGAAAGTGGAAAAGTTGACTACAAAGTTGACCGCAAAATAATATTAAATTAAAAATTAATTAAGAAAAATAAAAATTACACTGTAATTAGAATGCAAGTGAGATTTACATGAGCAAAAAATTAACTGTTTTGTGTTACAACTTATTACAAATGAGATTTATATGACCACAAAATTAACCGTAGCACTCTGGAAGTGAGGAAAACGTTGTGTAAAGGAGAAAAGAGATAAGGAAAAGAACTTTTTCCATTTTCCTTTTCCGGTGTTTGGATGAACAACGAAAATGAGAAAGACACTTCCCACTTCCTCACTTCCACTCAATTCCTTGAATCCAAACAGCCCCTTATTGGTGGAAAGAAAGCCTCAGCAAGGATTAGTATCATTCTGTTAAGTTAAAACCATCTTGAGAAATATTCATAAATTTTGTTTATATTCTTTCCAGAGTTGAAATGTATTTTTGGATTTATCATTACTCTAAAATCATTGCTGCTTAAGTTGGAAGGAAGACGGGTGTTATACTTTGTTTCTGAGAAGACAGCTGTGCGAGTAGCTCTTATCCCCTGTTCCACCCTGTGCGGCTTTTGAGGACTTCTTGTCTTGGAATCGGGGGCTCAATTTGGAAGTTGAATTGTACAGATAAATTTAAGTTTTCAACTGAAAATTTAATACCAAGCTGTAGAATAAAAACTCAAGCTTGCAGTCGGATTGTCCAATCAAGTACTCATCCTGCATCAACTCCATGCTTAGTATTATGTCTGAGGTTGTCTGTTAGCAGATACAACCTGTTTTTTTAGGTCTAAATGATCTCCTTTTAACTGCTACTCATTTTTATTTCCTTTTATTTATTTCTCGTGGCTGCTGACTGACTACTGTATGATAAATTCCAAATCCAATATATTTCAGACTGCATATTTTCACAGATATTTTGTAAATTGATTAGCCATCGTCAATACTTGTCAAATTTGTACTTCCTCAAACTATTTCATGTGTATTCCTGTTTAGGAAGCTAATCAAAATGTTTTTTTGAAGTATATATTTTTCTTGACATGTTCTGGGTCTTAATGGAATTATATGATTTATGGTATCCAGCTAGCAGAATCGATCCAGATGCAGTCAAATTTACAAGATGCTCCACCAATGGTGAAAAGGGAAAGCTCTAAATCATCACGACCTTTGAAATGGATTATAAAAAAGCCGGTGCATTTTGCCAAGATTGATGCAGAGGATGGTGGTGATGGCTCTATTGAAACTTCTTCAGACAATGTAGTGCCTGGAATTAGAGAGTTGATCCAAACTCCATCAATTGTGGAAGATGCTCTGCCAATGGTGAGGAAGGAAAGCTCTAGATCCCCTCGGCCTTCCAAAAAGTCTCGTAAAAGGCCAGTTAAACTGAGGTTGATGTAGAGGATGGTGGTGTTGAATCTATTGGAAGTACTTCGAACCAGTTGGTTCTTTACAACCCTGTGTCTGTAATACAAATCAAGATATACTGCCATTGTCTGATCACAGCGAAAGCTATACCTCAATCTTCCATAATCTGATGGCATCAAATCCTGCCAGCCGGGTCCTGCCGTCTGTTGGGGCATTCACGGTTCAGTGTGCTGACTGTTTTAAATGGAGACTCATTCCAACAAAAGAAATATACGAGGAAATACGTGAACATATCTTGCAAAGACCATTTACCTGTGAACGAGCTCGTGCATGGCGCCCTGCTATAACATGTGATGATCCGGCAGACATATCTCAAGATGGGAGCAGACTTTGGGCAATTGATAAACCAAACATCGCTCACCTCCACCTGGGTGGGAAAGGCAGCTTAGAATTAGAGGAGAAGGGAGCACCAAGTTCGCTGATGTGTAAGTGTTCTTTTTCTTGTCCTTTCCGTTATATATTCACTCTTTCCCTTATGGTTCTACAGTAGTAAAGCATTAGTATTTCAATTCCCCTTAGTTGAACAAACAAAAACTAGTGGTTATATTAAGGGACTTTGGGCATATACTGAGAGTTTTATGTTTTTTGTGGAACATAAAATAAGAAAGCTGTTCTGTATTTAGAATTTCAGCTGTAGTTACTTTCTGCCCCTAATTATAGGATAGCCCTTTCCCCTGAAAAGGATTAAAACTACCCTTCTTAAATGTCTCTCTTAGATGTGGACTGAAGTTATACACACAGGTCGCGTATAGGAATTATATGCGAGGCTCACATGTATTCTTGGTATGTCTGTCACAGTCAAGTTACAAGGAATTAGTTTTGATGATATATTTATTTATCATTTCTTGTATTGGCTTGCTGATGTAAAACGGGAGGATCACAATCACTTTCAAACTAAAAATTGAAGAAATAGGGTTTGAAAGAAGAAATAAAAAAGAGATTAGGGTTAGAAAAAAGAACCGGATAAATATTGGGCTTCGCATCCCATGTGCGGTCGTATCCCTTACACTACAGGCTTCACACCCCAATACTCAAGAGCACCCTCAAGAGAATTTAACTTGAAAGTTTTTAATTATTCATTGTCTATCTTATTCATTGAGTTGAGCCTCTTTATATAGGCTCTTACAAAGTGAACTTTTCTATCACAACCGATGTGGGACTAAATTTCAATAAAAGAAACAACTAAATTCAAAGAAAATAAACTAACGCATAGAGTCATCTAAGAACTGGTGACGTCTTCATCAATTCCCTCGGAGTGGGAGAAATTCGACCCTATCAACTCGTATCCGTCTCGGCACCCGCCGAGACGAGTCCGAGACCCGATTCAAATGATCCACTCAGAAATGACCGAATCTGTCTTGACTCGTAGTTGACTCGGCTGAATCGGCTGAGTCACGATACGACTCGGATTGACTCAGCCGAGTCAGCTCCGGGTCAAGGCGGATTCGATTAAAAAAATCCAAACTTACCTGGAATGTAGGGCTCCACTGCTTTCACTACCTGCTCGCTTGCCATCGCCGCCTGCGTCGCCGCCGCTGTGCCTGCGCCTGCTCCGCCCGATCTCTCTTCCTCCTTCGCTACCTACTCCTGTCTGTCGCTGCCGCTAGAGAGGGAGGGAGAGAGAGACAGAGAGAGGAGGGGGAGACGAGAGGGAGAGAGCCAGAGGGGGAGAGAGAGTAGAGAGAGAATGGAGATAGAGGACGAGAGAGAGGGACACAGAGCCAGAGGGAGGGAGAGATCGGTTGATCTTACCCGATCTCTCCCCTTTATCCTTTTCTTTTCTTTTTGTTTTTTTTATTTTTTGGGTTTTTTATATTTACCCCCTCAAATTTTTTATATTTATGAATTTACTCTCAAATCATCATATTTTCCCAATTACCCCCTCAAAACAAATTTTATTTGGACATGTGATACATGATTTGATGTCTACATTTTTTTTATGATTTGTCATGGATTTTTCTTAATTTTTTGAGTTTTCTATGTAATGTTTTGCGCGTATCATCAGAGTCCGATCCGAGTCGCCGAGACCGATCCGGCCGAGTTGGCGGCCGAGACTGCGGCTTTGAACCATGCTATCAAGTGAGTGCTCCTCTCACGAAGTATTTTAAATCGGGCCAAAGTGGTGGTCGTGACAGCAAAACTGATGTGTCATGGCTGACCCGGGTGGTGGAGGCGAAAATGGAGAAGAAAATATTGAAGGAGATTGGAACCAGAAGCTCTGATACCAAACTGATGTAAAACGGGAGGATCACAATCACCTTCAAAGTAAAAATTAAAGAAATAGGATTTTGAAAGAAGAAATAGAAAGAGATTAGGGTTTAGAGGAAAAAACCCGATAAATATTGAGCTTCACACTCCTTACACCACGAGCTTCACACCCCAATACTCAAGATCACCTTCAAGAGAATTTAACTGAAAAGTTTTTAATTATTCATTGTCCATCTTATTCATTGAGTTGAGCCTCTTTATGGCTCTTAAAAAAGTGGACTTTTCTGTCACAACTGATGTAACATTAAATTTCAATAAAAGAAACAACTAAACTCAAAGAAAATAAATTAAGGCATAGAGTCATCTGGTGAAGTCCTCATCAGTCATCACTTGCTGGCACTCACTTATTGTTAGAAGACTTGGAAGCGCAAATTATTGTTTTAATATGTTGGCTAGAAGCTATGTCGCTGAAGGAGCTTTATATTTGAAGCCAACAAACTACATTGGAATTGTGATGCCACTAGATGAGAGCATTTTTTTAAAGTTCATAGTATTCCTTTATCATTCTGGTGAATGACAGTGCTAGTGATCTATTAGATTTGTGAATGGCATTTTAGGATGTTAACTGTAGCTCTCAATTTTGGGTGGATGGATGGGTCTGAAATTGTATTTTACTGATTTTGGCTCCATAAAGTGATTGCTTTCTAGACCTTGTTACATGCTAGACTGTCAAGATTTTTTGGTTCCACTGTACTTCAACTTAATTTTAGAGAAAGTGATAGACAAATTCATCTGTTTGAGTTTGATGTGATGTTGTTGCAATGATGGTCAAGTTGCTTGGTACGTTAGCGACCTACTTGATAATTGACATTGTAGCTTGACTAGGCTTGAGCAAATTAGTGGCCAAACCGAGAAACTGACCGAACCGTTCGAATTCGGTCGGTTTTGTCTGGTGCGAAAACAAATTCAGTTCGCTGTGGGCGGTAGTTTTTGTGAGTTCGGTTGATCGGTTTGGTGCGGTTTCGGGAGTTCTTTTAACCGGTCCAAACCAAACCACCCATATAATTTTGGATTAAGCTGGCTTGTGTTTTTGGGGAAGAAAAACTTAGATTGCTGCCATAAAAAATGGGACGACTCTTTCATTGATGTGATATTTGTTGCACGTGCTTAATTAGAAACTAAAAACAATTATTTCGCCAACAGGTCACAGTTTGTAGCTTCACTTACTGTTTCTTAATATTTTTGTTGCATGTGCAATATTCACTAGCTCCATTTTTGTCTAACCAATAGTTCTAATTGCTATGGATTCTTTGTGCTCTTTGAATTTGGTTTGTGATTTTTCATTGCATTATGAATATTATGTATACTGAAAAAAGAATAAAACTGTTAAATTGTCTATTATTAGGTTCCTTGTATAATTAGTAGATATAATTAAGCACATGCAACAAATAAAA